>NW_019775935.1:0-87300 GCF_001039355.2 Lingula anatina | reverse complement strand
TTTTTTTGTTTTTGTTTTAAAAACCCCCTTTTCACAAATGGGTGTTGCTGGGGAAAACCTTTTTCCCCCCCCCCCCCCCCCCCCCCAGGGTTACAGGGGATAGCCCTTTGGTAGTAAGGTGGTGTTCTAGTGATCTGAACGGTCTCCCAAAACGTCTCTCTCTCTCTCTCTGTTCATCGGCTGGCAATGTTTTTTATGCAAGTTCAAGAAAGTATTGAAAAGGTTGTGATTTCAACTACTTCAACTACTAAATACATTGTAAACAACTCTTAAAAATATAATAAATTCTATTTACCACCAAAACGGCATTTAGCGCAGTTTTTCTGGAATTTGTGCTTGTCGTCACATCATGTGACCTCCATAGATGGCTACAGTCTGTAGTAATCTATTAAAAAAAAAAAAAAAGAAAAAAAAACTTTTTAGAAAAAAAAACAGGGACTAATTTAGAATGTCAGAATGGATGCATTGACCATTGGTTAGTATGGACTTATGGTCCTTTACCCCAGGAAAATCCATTTTTGGCCAAAATGAACAGCTGTTATCGCCCTTTAACACGCGTTGATTAGAATATTCGGAAAAGCTGGTACTTATGCAAGTGCGCTGGAAAGAAGAGAAGGCGTGTTAGTCTGTTAACTTGTTTGCATTTAGCGATAGTCACCGTGTACCAGCAGTTAGTGCACACGAGCTAGCTAGTGCCATAAAGATTCATTCTGAACGCACCCTAACAAAATGCATAGTAACTTTATCGCACTAACATTGGTGACGCGACCAGCATACTCCGAGACAGAACACTCCTAAAATATAAATAATTGTTCGTTTTCTTTATCTTACTATTTGGAGCAGTCATTTTATGACAGGTTCTGTTTTCTAAATGGCTTTTTATCTTACTAGCTGTGCAGGTTGGTTTGACGATATTCGGTTTTAAACTACATGAAAAATGTGACTTCCCAGGTCATTTCCAGGGGCGGATTTAGGCCGTCTTCTGGGTCTTCCGGAAGACGGTCAGATTTCCAAGCTTACACTGACGGGTATCTTATTTTTGCTGTCGAAAGATGGTAAAAAATGGAGGATGGAGCAGCAAAGATAATTTGGAAGACTGTCAGAAAATATCTCTGAATCTGCCCCTGATTTCTTAAAAAATATCTTATCTACCTCCATCCTGTCTCATGCTCTGTCTGGGTGATATCTGTGGAGACCGTCACAGTCATGGTTGAGATAGCATAAAAACCAAAACACCGCGGCCTATGATTTCCCTTATTAACAACGATTGTTTGGGATGGACCAGCTGGTGAATAGATGATAATCAAGTATAATACAAAAGAAAAAAGTATTTTAAGAAATTGTATTCTCCTTGGAAATGAAAAATAATACAATTAAGTCACAAGACTTATTAACAATAATGTACACGTACCGGTAGATGTCAAAACTGACAGAAAGAGTGAGATTTAAGTAGTTTAAATGAACAGAAAATATATTCTTTAAATCTATAAGCAATGTTATATAATATTTTCAGGCTCTTAAAAGAGCATAAGCATTACCATTTTAATAACATTTTAACATTTTTGTATAAGCCTACTACTGGTACTGTGACTATACAGAAAATGTAACTAGGGGCTTCATATTCTTAAGAATTCAAAGTCACCTAAAAAATGCCGTTATTTTGAAAAGTTAAATGAAATTCGCAAGAAGCTTCGTAACTTTAAGAAAAATAATCAAGTTGTCTTTTTAAAATTTGCACTCTTAGTAAAATACAGAAGACAGTAATTTTGCGACTATGTTACAAACAAGAGGAGACGTGTTAATCGGATTGCACTCGGAGAGAGTCTCCGTACAGTTAGTGCGCAGTACCTTGTACGATGGATACATTGTGAACGCACCCTTTAAAAATAATAAACAATACAGATTTCTTTTTATTCTGTTTGCGAATAAAAATTCAAGGGAAGTGTAGAGTAACAACAACAGTTTCAGGACTTGCATCAAAAATTTTTCTATAAAGTACAGAGTTCTGAGTTATGATAATTATGCGAGACCCGGAGGCCAGAGAGTTACAAGTAGCCCATCTACTTGGCTGTAATCATTTCACCTCTTGTTGATATTCAGAGTAGTTTCGAAAAAGAAATAAAAATAACCCTTCTAACAGTGCGAATATATATTTTTCAATGATCGTTCTTACCGACAGAAAAACTAACATTTGCCGATGCAAACCTCAGAAAGGGTTGCCATAGTTTCTGTAGGTGCAAAGGGAATAGGACGCTTATAGTGGGAGGTTTACTCTAAAAAAGAAGGTGCACTTTGTAAAAGACTTTATTGGAGAGAGAGAGAGAGAGAGATTATATTAACATTAGATCGTGGGTAAAATGTGGTATTATACTACAGTGTAATTACCACAACATTTTAGTGACAAGGGATGTCCTATAAAGAAATTGTGAAAAATGTGAAAAAAAATGCAGAACATCATATGTCTGCAGATTTTTATTTTCCAATGCAATGAATTACCAGTTGACTTTATTTTGACTTTTTAATGAGAACGTATGTCGTTTCTAAAATTAAAGTGAATGATTTGTATTCCTATTTTTATCGTAGACTAAACAGTTTTTGTTTTCATTTCTGTGAAAATTAATCTCCTACATAAAATAAATAAGTAAAAGAATTCTGCTGCAACATACATGAAAAGCGTACTTGGCTAAAATGCAACGGTGGCTAGACTTTTAATTCAGGTGTTTCGAGATAGAATCTATCTCGATGAAGGGAGAAAACTCTCATCATGTCACTAAATTCCAAAAGTATTTCACAGGTGACAAATTTAATATCACCCGGGTATCCAAGATTTAGTCTAGAAAGGGAAGGGGTGAGGGCAAAAAATGTCTTTTTTTTTTTTTTGCTTGGCAAATGTAAAACAGAAATTAAAAATAATTTTCCTATAATATGTAAAGCATACTGATGGAAAACGGCTTGTTTTTGTAGTTTTTTTTTTCAAATATTGTTTTGTTTTTTATAAAATTCTTTGGGAGTAGGTTGGGAGTGGGAAATTGGGTATTATAGAAGATACACGTATGAGGGGAGGGGTGCGGCACCCCTCTTAGATCTACTATTGAATAAGTGATCAAATCATAAAAACCCTCCTGGATTATATGTCGCGTTACTTCTTGGTGTTCGACACAAATGAAAAAAGCACCGTGTCCCGTGCGTTGGTATTTTACCATGCACTTAATTCTCCATTTTTAAAAGAGATTTATGAAAAACCTAAAACGAAAAATCGCATAGAAGGATCTTCTATTTGGATAGTAGATGGGGAACAAAAGTGCAAAGAGACGTGCATTAAACTACATTTAACTACATTTGTTAATGAAATAATTGTTTAAAACTCGTGTATTAAGACCTACTATTTATTGCGGTCAACGACTTGTCACACCTAACACATTTTTGTAAATTCTACGGTAGACGTCACAATCATGTTGAGACAATTATAGATGCGCTATGCTATTACCGCGTACGAAAAGTTGTTTTTAGTACAGTGGCGGATTTAGAGGGGGTCAGGAGGGTCCTGACCCACCTTTCGGTTTCTGAAAAATGTATCACACCAATATTCGCCTCTTGAAATTAGACTTTTGCCGAGCTAAATCATAGTTCTAAACCGTACCAAAGGGCACTGTTTGCTCTCCAAAACACCAATTTTTTGTCGGGGCCATTGAGCAGGCCCCAAACCCTACGGGGTGGGGGGGGGGGGTGCGCATCCGAGGCCTGTCGTTCCAGCCCCCCTTCTAATAATCCTGGAACCGTCCCTGCCCTCGGCCGTTCACCTAACCCTAGCAGCTTAAGTCGCAACAAAAACGGCGCTGTGAGGGCGCTTTGAACTATTTTATCCACGCTTTATTGCAGTAAAATAAACCAACAAAAAAGTTACAAGAGCCAAGTAGCGCATTGTTTGTTTAATAGGATAGTAATATTTTTGTTTACAGTTAAATTTTGTTTCCCATCCACTTATTACCACAGGTCCTTGCTAATATTTAGCCCCTAAAGAATTAAACCACTTACCTCAATCACAACACGAAAGTCACCTTTAATGAATTAGTATCGTTCTATTTATTTATTTATTTATTTATTTATTTATTTATTTATTTATTTATTTATTATTTTGCAGAAAGTAGACTTTGACAGTAAAAGAATCTGTCAACATTCCACACAAAATGTAAAAACATTTATTCTTCCTTCTTTTACGCACATACTGGGGCACATAGTTGTAATGACCCATGCGCTACCTCCAGAATAACGTCAAATGTCATATTTCTTTACTTGAATTTTTTTTTTTTTTTTTTTTTTTTTTTTTGCTGAATTGTTCTTTTTACAAAATAGTTTGTTATTAAACACAACGAAAGGTTCATAAAAAAGAACTAGTTTTGGAAACATGGTGTATATATATTCTCTTGAAATATTTTGTAAGTTAATTACTAACTTCAGATTTTAGCGCTCTCTTTCGGCGCACTTACTATTTCACGGCGAGAGAAATCACAGTGCGCGATGATTGACGTTTGTTTATATAACCTGCCAATCAAGCTGTCATTACTTGACAGAAACTATCAAAACTAACTGATTTTGATTGGCACCTTGTCAATCAAAGGATGTAGGAAGCTTGAACTAAAAGTGTTCGACGACTATAGTGATCCACTGTGTAATGGTTGTAATTGACGTTTGTTTATATAACCTGCCAATCAAGCTGTTATTACTTGACAGCAACTATCAAAACTAATGAATTTGATTAGCATCTTGTCAATCAAAGGATACTGGAGTTTTACATGTTCGGAGAAAAGAGTGAAGTAATTGTGTTTGAATATTGTTTAAAAAACTGTCATTCATAGTCTTGTGCGCTTGACAGCTTCCATCAAAGCTGAATTAGCCTGTTTGAATTTGATTCATACCTTACGTTTCGTAACATTCTGGAGGTAGGGGGCATTGTTTTTTTCTTTTTGAATCGCGTTAAAAAACGTCGGGTTCTTTATTTCAACCTAGAGACTGAAATTTAACAACATGAAAGAGTCCCGGGTTCTTTCACAGGCGTTTTTAATTGTACTAAAAATCAGTTGTCATTCTTTTTCTGGATATGATGTAAATTATGTAAATGAGATAAAGATGTTAGTGGCCAGGTAAAATTAAAAAGTATCGGTTTTGTTCGTTCGTTATAAAGGGACTGAGGCAATAAGTAGCCCGTCGCTGTACAACTGTACAATTAAAACTGCCAAATTAAAATTGAAAACAATTTTATGCAATGCGTTAACAATCTTTCAAGCTTTATTCTGCGATGTTTTGTTAGTACTTCATAAATATAAAAAACTCCAGATTTCAATAACGTGTGAAAATTAATCAACTAATAGTGGTATAAGTCAAGCTGGTTTCATCAAAGACTTGACATTCTTGGTTTAATTTATTGAAGTTGTTCGTTCAATATTTTATACTGTATTTCATCGGATTGGTAAAATATTATCTTTTTTTAATTATATATAAAATGGTTGCTACGCCGTATAAGAATTAATATTTGACCGAATATTTACTTGAAAACATACTTTTTTAATCTAAGTTAAGTTATTATATTTTAAAGTAAAAACAAAATTAATTCAGTATTAACAATACCG
Source organism: Lingula anatina (assembly GCF_001039355.2). The sequence goes on along the minus strand of NW_019775935.1, from coordinate 81,673 downwards.
TCTTTGCTTTGCCTCATCTAGCACATTCTATGAATTTTTTGTCCGAAGGCGCATATTATAATGTAATAGATTTCCTGGCATGCTTTTTGCAGTTAATATTCTACGTGCAGTATATTAACGTTTCATGCGGCAAGTGACACTAAAAATAAAGTTTTCTCTCTCGGTAATCTTTTTCAACTAATCAATCATAGAGAAACATCTTTAACTTGTTTCTATAACAAAGATTAGGTAAATAAATTTCCCTAGTTTTGAGCTCAGGTCGAGAGGGGAACCGAGGGCGGTAGGCGAGTCTTGACATTTCTCTCTATTAGTACGTAAACAAAAGAAGTGCACTCAAAAAATTGTGTACGAGGCAACTTCATATCTTGGCTTCCTTTGTCCCAAATTGGTCCTTAGAAATGCCCACAGTTACTGAGCTTACTTAAGCCCCGATTTAAGGGTCATTCACAAGTAAACTCAGTACCGAAATGCCGTATAGTTCCATTTTTATTGTTTAACCTCTCCCTCTCGCTCTCTCTCTTCATTTATTTTAATCTCTATATACTTAAGAATGATTCAGAATTTACTCGAATCAAAAATTGATATAAAAAGTCGATCCATTTTCTATTGAACTGGGTATTTTAATGGTAGACAGTAATGCGTCTTCTCATGAACGGGGCAATTTTTGTAGAGAGCAATACTCCATACGCTGCCTACTATAGAGGCTAGTCCCGCCTAGGTTTGTTTTAAAATTAAAATTTTATTCATACAAGGCAGTCTATCTTCCATTTTGAAGACCAATATTTGTTTTACATGACAAAATCACTACATCAATGGCTTAATTCAAAATATATTGGGGGAAGGCCCCCTCCTCACACACGTACGGCTGCCCAAGGTAGTCGGAGCGGAGGCTATAAAAAGAATGGTGTTTTAAAAGCTCCCTGCCCACTTTTTTCACGTCAACACTGGAAGGGCTGTTTCTTCTTCTTTTTTTTTTTTTTTTGGGGGGGGGGGGGGGGGGGAAAAATGAAAATTTTTTTTAGCGCGTCGACCGTGCACCGTGCACAGTGGCGAGTTAAGAGGGTTGTCTGGGGAGTCCTGCCCCCCCCTCTTCGGTTTCTGAAAAATAAATCACACCAATACTTCTCTCTTGATATTAGAATTTTGACTAGCTTAATCATAGTTCTAGACCGTAGCAAATGGCACCGTTCGCCCTCTAATAAAAAATACCAAAATTTTTCGTTGCCCTTCAGCCGGCCCCGAACCCCACGTCAAGGGGGGAGGAGGAGGGAGCAAGGGTCTGCTTTGCATCCGAGGCCTGTCATTTCTAAAAAACCGCCCCCCCTTCAAATAATCCTGGATCCGCCCCTGTTTTAGGATAGGCCAAAAATGGCCAATTTAAAATAGATTAAGTTATGGCAGTGATCCATCAATGGTTAATCAATCAATCATTAATTATGAGAAATGAACTATCTTGTCCGAGGTCTGAATTCTCTGAGTGCCTTTTTACTTTGATTAAAAAACTTTCTACAAATTAAGTATTAGATTGTATCATATTCAACTTGGGAAGAATGGACAGAAATTCACGGTTTAAAAAATAAAATAAAAATTTAAAAAAATTCATTTTTAAAAATTTTTTGGGGATACCCATTACCGTTAAAATTCAGCTTTGTGACAGCTAAAATGATTGGCTTGAATTTATTTACAACTTTTTAGAAAAATACATGGCCTAACTTTGAATGTCGGAATGGATTCATTAACCATAGGTAATACGGGAAACTTATCCTTTACCACAAGAATATGTTTTTTTTTTCAAAATGAACAGATGTATCCCTTAAAACAAAAACATCAGTTATAAAAAATAAGAACTTGAACTTCTTACTATTAAATTTTAAGTGGTATAATCGCCGACTTAAGAACAATTTTTTTGTGAAACAGATACGTTTTGATCTTGCTCAATATTTTGTCCAAGGTCAGTGATTATCATCACCAGAATTATAAGTAAATACAATTCCTTAAAACCATGAACAACCTTATTGATCTAGAACTTGAATATGTGTCGTTTTCAGGTTCGAGAACTGATGGGTAACTTCTCGCGACCCACATGTATAAACGCATAACCATTAAAACACCATGAGCGCATAGAGTACAACAACTAAATAGGTTACAGCAGTATACACTAGTAAACCAGCGACAAGCAGGGCTGACATTTTAAATAGATCCAATCCTTTTTTATAAGAAGTTACACGAAGAAAATGCTTTTTTATGCCAGCCTTTTCATTTGATACACGTTTTGGTGAAGAATATTACAACCCAAGGCAAATATTGCTTTCTATATTAGATGTCAACCCTGGAGATTAACTATGAGACAAACTTCAACATGCAAAACATTCTTTACACGGGTGCAGCCGCTGCCAAACGTGAATCTAATGTCAACGTATTCAATTTCCTCGAACACGGAAGATAGGAGTCCCTGAACCAAACCAAACTTAAAGGGATAATAACTTTTCGTGTGAGATCTATATTTCATAATCAAAACATTGTGAACAACTCATAGAAATATTATATATTCTGTTGTACCACAAAAACTGCAATTATAGCTATTATTCTGATATCTGAGCTTGTCTTTAGACCACATGACCTCCATTAAGAGATTATAACAAAAAAAATACAAACTTTTTAGAAAAAACAAAAAACAGGGACTAACTTTGAATGTAAAAATGTATTCATTAACCATTGGTAAGTATGGGAAAATTGTTGTTTACTCCAGGAAAATTCATTTTTGGCCAAAACGAAGAGTTAATATCCCTTTAACCAAACATCACTATTAAGAAACAATGTCTTTTCTTCTATACCATGACACAGGATGTGTTGAAAGATTCACGTGTAACGAGAGTTTCAAAAAGTTACAAACACTCTCATTACGGAAAAATTGAAGGATGTGAAATTTAAGCAATATAAGAGATTTGAAAGGAGTGTACAGCATTTAAGCAAAAAATACTCACAAGAATCACAACATGCCTTGGCAATTTAAAGGGGTTGATACTTTGTAAAACAAGCCACTGTCTTGAGTAATGAAAGGGTGTCAGTAAGGACTTGTATATGTAGTTACCTGCTATTTTAATGTCTCTCATTGTTTCAGATGGAACACACGTTCACACCTGGAACAAACCCCATACTTCTTTATTGGCAAATCCGTTCCAACTTAAATAAAAAGAATAACGGAAAAAGAACAGTAAATGTTACGCTGAATATGGGCATTCAAGGGAAAATATCGAAGACATCAAAAATGTTCCTATGATGCCAACAGTGCGAAATGCACCATTTTGGTAAATATCATCAAATAAGCAGTGTTGTTACATTTCATTTATGAAGTTCCAACAACAGGTTGGTGCCAATTTAAGAGCCGACTTTTTCCACCAAGACGTGTTAATTGTAGAAATGTTGCTCCTTTCTTCTCCATTTTCTTCTAACCTTGGTTCCATCTGAAAACCTCTCACTAAGATTTTCACCTGATTTACACGAAGGCAGTTCACCTTTTTTCGGTGAGGTGAGGAATCCTCGGTTATAAATTTAGTCTTTGTTATTTGACAAGGTACAACGAATCCCCATCCCAGTAACACGAATCGGGTTTGCAGAAATTAAAATTGTCAAACGCAACTACATTTTGTCAGACTTTATACTTGATATCAAGTGATCAGGTTTAACCACCAGATTTGTTAGGCCAAATGAATGGGTCCAATAACATCACTGATAGAAGATTGTGTTAGAGAAGATCAGATATATATTCTATTCGTTAGTCATAAGTTCGGTATGCATTATTATATTACCTAATTCTTAAATATAGAACTGGTTTTCTAGGGGTAAACTTCAGTAATTTTCTCATATTTGTGGGTCTTATGTAATACACTTGAATATTCAAACCTATTGTATAACTATTTTATTGAAAAACATGATTTTTTTCTATTTAAAAAGTGACGTGTGCCATCTGTTTTTGAAGCGGATATCCTTTCAATTCCACAAACACCTGATTTGATCTCACATATATGCTTATTGCCCATCTGACCTTGGTTCTATCACAGGCAGCCCACAAGGTCCCTACCTCCATCCCTGTCCTATGTTCCCCTGTCTGATTTAAAGGTGGATATTAAATACACTATGATAGACGGTGATGTGATCTACAGAGATGGTGAAGGATCAGATGATAGAGAACGCTAACGCTAGTCCTTATAAGTGATGTAATTACATTGTTCGTGGCTATGATGGAAAATATGTGCTTAGTCTAGAGAGTACCTTTTTGTATCTTGAACGGTCAGTGACGGCAATTTCATGAAGAATCATACAAAAAGTCCTAAAATGCCGTCCCTAAAATATTGTTGAAGGGGAACTTTGTAGTCTTTCCGACCTTGTTACCTCGTTTTCCATTTTTTTTTTTATTATTGGAAGTAGCATACAAGTAACATTTGTGTATCAGTACTTAGTAGGTTCAGCATACTTTAAGAAAACTCAATCTATCAAATTTTCTTTATTCAAAAACATATAAAAGCTGCCCCCGACACCCCTTCAGAAGTCAACAGTCCTGCATTGCTTCATACTCTTTCATCACCATCACCAACTTTACCATTTGCTATTGTTTAAGTTGCACTTTTCATTCACTTAACTGTACTGCAAAATCTCTGTCGATCTTTCCAAGTTTCCTCAAAATTAAAATATTTTCTGTCACTCATGTCTTAACGGCTTTCCTTCGGGATCACACGCTGTGTGAAACAATGCTAAATAGATCAATAAGCTTCACTACGTTATTTGATTCGTCTGTCGTTCTATAGAGACGTATCATCTTTGAGAAGGTCGTTACACATGTGGGTGTGTGGCCAATGTTTATTTCCTTCACTGCATTTTGCAATGACTCTGAGCCTTCCTTTCACTCTTCAAAGCTCTGGCAATGGGAAGATTAATATGCATCGCACGCTCACTCACAAAAACATGGGTCCGCCAACCTTTTGAAACAATATAACGACAATCCATGTGTTTTTTCTTTTTATCCCATTTTTATAATACAGCGTGTTCCTATGAACAAATCTTAGAAATCTTCAAGGAAGGTTTATAAGTGCTGACGTCGAACTTGTAATTTCCTGCTTATCACAAAACCGGCATTATGCTTCGTTTTGCAAGTGGGGCCTGCACGTGGTTGTCGTGATTTGTAGATTGTGGTGCACTCGGCACCTTCCTCTCGGCACGTTTTATTAGCGTGGCATGCAAGGTTTTTACGGTATCACGCCAATTTCCGAGAGCAATTTCATTATCAGAGTTCTATATCATTTTTTGTCACGCAGCGCTTAAAAGGTGTTAACTCGTATTAAAAATTAGTTACCTCGTCCATGTATTAAGGTTGAGTCTCAACACGTTTTCCCCTTCCTTTTGAACCAGCTACTGATATTTTATGCCCATGCATATGGTTTTAAGGCCGAAAAAGGGTAATCAAGTTGCTTTGATATTCAGTCCAATCTTAACTTACACAATAAAAAAAGAGTCGCGAATGCGTGTGAGCGTTTTATGCAGAGGACACTGCTTCATTCCTTTTTGCAAAATGTCTACTTGCTGTTCAAAATGTACAAATTATGAAAGAAAATTGTGCCCAACAGCACCGATTCCAAATCATGGCATGCCAAACTTGGATAAAGGTGCACACGAAACACAGAAAAAACAAAATCCGCGCCCCCTGAATAAATAATTTCCTAATTATGGTTGGAAGTGGTTCAAAGTGAAATCAATTTCTTGCTTCAATGTTCCACATATAGGGAGCTTCTGTCTGGAACTTGAAAACTAAATTAAAAATTCAAATATCTTTTAGAAACCTGTGACTTAAGACAATTACAAACGAAGCCCAACATGTTACACTATGCATCAATGAAAGAAACATCCTTAAACCAACCACCAAGTAACAGATTGTATGCCCTTATGATATATAATATTGTCTGAATATCATATTTCATTTGTTATTGTAGTTTATTTTTTAATATATTGTAAGGTCAATATCATAAAAAAGATGTCATTGTACCAAAATTACTTTTAAAATCCTACAGATTACCTAACTGAGAGCAGATGCAATCATAGGAAATGCAATTATTGTTTTTTTTTTAATAAAAGAAAAACCCCTAGAACATTAGCACAAGCAATGAAAAAAGAGGTAATGAAAGGATAATAGGCGATAATCAATAAATAATTATCTCAATGGAACGTGCCTGTTCCCCTTTATTGACAAGTTCCATAAATCTAGGTCTAAAAAAGCCCAGCGTGTGCACAGACACAGCTACATGTACGTGCACTGATAAATGCTACTGTGCATTGTGCATTGGGTTCCTCTACTTTATATGTGGCTGATATTGAGAGAAGTAGAAGTGTACTGGGTGTTATGTTGACGCAAATCTTAATTCCTAACTTCTTTTAGATTACCTGCGTGTTTTTCTAAAAGGTGCCTTGTATCCATTCGTGGTAATGACATTTGGTGTACTAGCCCTGCTTAAATGTGCTAGACTTCAAAATTTAATAAATATATGAAATGGCCCTTTAGGCTTAAGTCATGTAGAGAACGAATAAATGTAAAGACTGATGATAATAAGGCATTTGTTACTTTGTGACAGAGTAGATTATGCCTCTCTCTCTTTCTCTCTCTCTCTCTCTCTCTCTCTCACACACACACACACACACACACACACACACACACACACACTTATAGAGCTTACTTAAGATGTTAATATCATTTCAAAGGCTATCCTGGGCGACATCTGAATACACCAATCATGTTGTAACAAATACATATGTAGATCATATGCCAGTTTGTCCTGTAGTAGACAAGACATACGTCCGTCCTGAACTTCATTTAATATAGGAAAACTTAGGCTTAGGCTTAAATTGAACATAAAGTTGTAAATTTTAAACGGTCGAAACACAATCTACCGATTCCATGTTTCTTATTTTGTCTTTTCTGAAGTGGCGCGTAGATAACTGCTAAGCACACAGAATGACCAATCACAGTTCCATTGCAGTAAACACGTTATCTGAATAATGTTCATCATCCATCCTCTTAACTTTCTAGGCCGTTAGCCCTTTTATATACACATGTTAATGGATTTTTGCGATATAATATTAAAGTGATTTTTAAACCTTTTTACCAAAATTTTCCCATTTTAATATTCCTTCTTCGTGATATTTACAGTATTCCTAGTATTCACCAAGCACTTGTATACATGTAACTCCTACTAGGACCCGTTGGAAAAACAGAGATACATACCTAGAGATGTCACCCATACTCCTTTCTAAATTTAAAAAAAAAAAAAAAACAGTATTAGGAGCGAAACTACACGAACCCAAGATATTTTTCCAATCCCAGTGCCCTACAAATTGATGTATATCATTTATCATATTCTTGTTTACTGTTTTACATGTATGTTTGCCAAGTTTTGCTCCCTCATTAGAAAATCCAGTGCACCTTTTACGACCCAGCTTACGGTTACACGTGAGTAGGCCTCATTGATGTTTGGTAATCGACCGTGTGTGATTGGCGAACTGCATAAGGCTCATCTCGTATTTTGCCATTGGTGCTTTTGTTTTGTGACCAGGCTAAAATCAGCTTAAATATATTTATCAAGTCTCACTGTGAACACATGACGTAGATAGAAAAGATAGAAATATAAGAAGAATAAGAACAGAGGTAGTACCTTTCTTAATTGTCTGTAATGCTATTGTTAATATATTATTATTATTACTCTGTTCTTATAAAAATTGTCTGTAATGATAAGGACTTTCTCTCTCAGTTTATCAATGTATAACACTGTTTTCCTACAAGAAGTGTTTTTTGAGATAAATATTATATGTTTGTTATAACCCACGCCATTACCAAGATGAAAACCACATCACTTGCGACTAGTTGCACTCTGGAAGTCTGGCTTCTACAGGAACGACATTGTTAATACCAGTCTAACCTTGCAGGCTTCCGTCATTCGTAATGAACTTGAAAGATACTTAAAAAATATTTTCATGTTTTGCGGTGATCATGATCTGCATTTGCGCAAACGCTCAGGCCAGTTAAGGTTAGAAGGGGAGATTTAAGACTTATAGGACCCAATTCTTTATTTATGGAAATTAACTGCCTTTTGTTGTGTTGACTCCATTTCCCAGCTGAATGGTGTATTACTTGCTGCAACGTAACAAAAGAGCGGGCATTGTTAAGGTTAGCCAAACACAAGCTGTAAAAATGTATTCAAAATTTATATCATTTCTAAAACTGCTGCTTTTTTCAGGGTCCAGGTGGGGGGGGGGGTGAAGTGTCCTCTGTTCATTTTATTTTGGTATGCAGTTATTTATGTTTTAGATAAAATTAATTATTAAATTACAAGTTATGAGAAGTGATAAAAATATCTTTGAAGATCAGCAGAGCATACACATTTTATTCAGTGCTCTGTTCGTTCATTGCGGTTTTGTAAAAATGTCGCCAACTAACTATTGCTTCTCAGTTTTTTTATAGGATTCAAGCATTTGAGAGCCTTTTTTATTGGATTTGTAATCAGATCTATCTTGAAATATATCTTACCTCCTAAAGGATGAATTGGATATATACTTTCAACCTAAGGATAGAATGAGACAACCCCCTCTGAAATCTTTACCACATTTGAAGAAAAGTAGAAAATAAAATGTGTGCACATAATTTGTTGCGATTAGAATTGGGGTTTTCACTCAATCCGTGAACTTCATGAGCAACATTCCAGTATAATTGACCTTTAAGGTTTACTCATATTCTACGAAGGCTAATAACAGAACCACTATTCAATGGACCCAATATAGAAAGCTCAGTGCTGAACTAAGTTTAAATGCCCAAGTCAGAGGCACAAGGTTTGGGCGCGGGCCTATTAAAGTAAACGAGAAAGGCGGGTAGAGTGAAACACTATGTACAGCCTGATAAATTCTGTAAAAAATTAAATGACAAATATATTGATAAACAGTCTTCAGAAGATGATAGAAGTGTCCCATGCTGAGAGCATGTTAAAATGCCCCCAATATCGTTCAATGCGTTTTATGATGGATTCGTCGACCTTGCATGGAGAGAATTCCTTGGAATCATCATACACCTTTAAATAGAATAAATGAAAAATTAAATTTGACTCTGGTGTAAGCTGGCTTCAAAACATGAAATTATGAATACAGAAATATGAACATAATTATGGCAGAGCATAATAACATTATTTATCTATATATTCAATGTATTGACAAGAATGATTACATTTGGTTTTTATTTTCTGTTCTATTATCAAGTTTTTTTTTCGTTTTGTTATCTAAAGACCGGTCTTAAGTCAAAATAATTGAACCGGTTACAGATTCCGTTAGCAGAATATTGGAGCGAAGAAACAATTAACGAACGATCCGGACACGAACTAGTTTAAATACTTACTGATTATTATTATATCAAGCTAAAAAATACCCTGTAATTATGTATGGTTTTGTATTAGCGTTGCTTTCATATATCTTCTGCAACTTGTCGCATAGAAAAACTGTAGAGCCGCATTTTTATAGCAGGCAAAACTATTTCATTACTCATAAGGATGTATTTTACACTTGAATATTAGTGAAGAGCATCTGAAACAATGATTTTTTTAAATATTAATGTAAAAATAATTCTTCAAAACAATGCCAGAGAAATGAATGGCACTTTTAATAAACCAAATGGTAAATAGCCCAGAATCAGCACTGAAGGTACATTGACACTGAATCGTAAAAGCACAGCTTGAGACCAGAAGTGCAATAATAGTGTATCTTTGTAATCAGATGGCTTTCCTGAACAGACCTAAGCACTCAATCTTGGCAACAAGACAGCTGCTATCAATTGCAAGCTACTCTGAAATTCTGGTGGAAAATGATGGAGCGATTGCACTGAGTTTCATAAAATAACTAGAGGGAATGGAAATACCGTGTAAGCTGGACGCCTGATGTCTGAGACCGCACAATTAAATGCAGTATCCATTCCCGTCCGATCGTTAAAATGGCAATGAGGCAGATCTACAGTTTTCTTAAAACTCAGCAAAGAATCCCACGAGTGGGTCGTTTAACCGTATACTTATTGGTCGGAGTTCCCCGGGGTTTGCTCTATTTGGTAGGCATTTACCAGATGTCTTCATATGTTGCATATAAAATTTCCTAGATTTCTTTAAAATTTACGTCAAATTTTCGTCAAAATTTACTTTAATTCTTAATAGTTGGTAGAGATAAACACATCAGATGGTGACCAAAAATCAAATTAAGATATCTCAAGTGAACCTTGAATGCCAAGCTAAAAAGCATTTCCTGTTTTACTGCCTGATAGTACTTTGCTTAATAAAGGCTAAGGTGGTATTCAAAGGTGGTTTAAAGTATAGTGACAGAGGTCGACCATGCAGATGACTGGATACAAATGGCATTGCTGCCAACCCGACAAACGAACAGCAACGGACACGGGTAAAATGTGATTATGCTAACAGAGGAACAATGCGGGTACAGTCAGATATTAGGTGTGAATATATCATATATAAGCCATCCACATGTTTGTTTTGCAGTACCACAGTGCACTTGAATACTAGTAGGCCTATATCGTGTAACATATTAACGCCGAAGCCTATGGGCAAAAGAATTATCAGTGGTATTTGCAGAAATTGACCGTAGTTGGCCGGACAATCCAAAACGAAAATAAGTAGGGGAGGATTATGTGCGGACAAATGTGTATAATAAAAAGATGTTTATAGTAACATAACATCAAATGGTTTCAGTTTCAAAATGAAAAAAAAACTGAATAAGAAACACCAAGCAGTCTTCGTCAGTTCTTACAAAATAAATTCCTTTTCCCATATATCATTGATTTAAAAGCCTTTCTGTAACATGGATTGCAAAGGCAGTAAAGTATGGGGTTGAATGTAGAGTTCACATAATTGAGCCATACGAAAATGTTAAAAACATATTGGGGGATGCAGTGCTCACAGAAACTTTCTATAATCCAAAGTGCACTGTACGGCAGCCAACATAACATAATGAAGCCCATTATAATACCCAATGTTCTGGCGGCGCGAAATTGCTGGAGCAATCTCACTTTCTCAATACTTGAGCGTTCATCTCGTGAGCCGCGGTCACATTGAGCTCGAAGCCTTGCCAGATATGTATGAATCTTATAATCAGACATATCTGGGCATGCTGCCTGCCTTAGCGGCTGCTCTCGATCATGAAATTTAGCATGGGAAACGTTTCCGCATTCGTTACTTAGTGCTTTTATGCCTTTTTGTGCGCGAAACTCATTTTCTGAAACAGTCGGGAATTTAAAAGAAATTTCCTTTAAATCATCTAGTTTCGGGGTAATGGTGGACGATTCCGTTGAGAAGGACCTCTGAGACATGTGTCTCCTTGTATTTTCAAAAATGCTTGGAGACGACGGAAGATCCACCGATGGCATGTCAATATTCTCCTGGCCCTCTCTGTCACTACTGCTCAGGTGAAGAGGAGGGCAGTAACCCTGAAAACTCCAGCCACGAAAGTCAGGCGCAGCGACTCCATTACAATTTGTAAAACTAATTTCATTTGTCGTGGTTACATCCGAATGTTCGTCAAAAAGGTCGTTTTTCCTGGCCTCTGCACGTTCTTTTAACCGCCTTTCTCTCCACTCAAATTTCTGATGTTCAAGCTCACGTAGCTCGTCCTCACCATAGAGGTTTTCCTGACAATCACCATGTATGACCGCTGATTTATACAGCACTTTGATGCCACCTGAACTGTCATTAGATCGGCTGAATTTTTTTGCTTTGCCTAGTGGACACTTTCGCAACACACAACGATTCATGTCCGCGGGTGCTTGAGAATTAATAGAGAATCTGTGACAGCTTGGAATACTTGTTATGCTAACAGCATCCTCACTGTCCATCCGTGCTAGGTCTCTATTAATTTGTCGCATGCTTTTTTGTATGGATACTGTATGTCCCTTGAGAGCGTTAACAATTCTCACGAACAAAATTAACGTGGCCACGACAGGAGTATAGATAAGGAGGATTGCAAACAGTACAACAACAATATGAGGTTTCCATAATAAATGGCAATCTCCGTTGGCTAGTTTTCCGCCATTGAATAATTTTATAATTGTAAAAAATAAAGCCCACCCGATCACAGGAACAAGCCACGCAATGCATATTAAGTGGCACGCTCTTCGTCTGGTCCTCGTGCATAAAGATCTCAGTGGTCTGGACACCGTCTGGCAACGGTCATAAGCTATAACACATATGTTTGTCAAAGACGCCGAACAGGTAAGAAAATCCAAGTAGTGCCACACATAACATAAGGACTCGCTGAATGGCCAATAATCCTGGTATATTACCGAGTACACAAGCATTATGGTCATTGGGAAGGCACCCACCAGTAAGTCCGCGAAAGCCAGACTGGCAATGTACATATTACTTATAGACCGGAGCCTTTTTGCCGTTTTAATGGCAATCAAAGTAAAAAGGTTTCCTATGATGGTGAAAAGGATAACTAAAATCATGGCTGTGATTAAAAAATACCTTAACTCCGGGCTCAACAACATGTGGAAATGTCCTTCTGGTGAATTCAACATTGCTTTGTTTTGCAGACTGTGTTCTTTGGTGAAATTTGTTTTACTGTGACCGCTGTCCTCAGTTACTAAATGACCTGATAACCCTCCTGCCAATTGTAAAGTAGTGGCACTAACATTCCTTCCAGGGCTCATCTCAGGATTTTCTAACATAATAGGATGCCTTCCTAGATGCGTATAGCTATAAATGAATGTTCTGTTGGTCTGCGTTCTGTTTGCCGATTCATATCGAACATCTGATTAAAACACAAGAGCTCTCCCATTACTGATCTCTACAGATGGGTTTTGTCCTCTCGTGGCATTTTACCTGATACTGGTGCCGTCTCTACCACTATTCGTGACAGCCATTCGATTCCCCACCGCGTCGATATAATGAAAAGTTATGAATAACGACACATAGCTTAAATGTCATTTCTAGGGAAACGTGTGCGAGAATAATTCTTTATAATGTAATTAAGCTTTAGATACCGAGTTCCAACAATTTTGCTGAAGAACGTGTCAATGAGTCAAGCACACTGCTTATACTGTAAAACCGCTGTCATTACGGGTGCGAGTGGAAACCTGTCAATAGTCATCTGACGTCAACGCTTAGTGTCTTCAGTAGTAAATGTTCTCTTCTTTCCAGTGTGAGAATATACGGAAGTACAGCCCAAAAAAAGAAAGCATTTTGAACTATTCCAAATCACGTTATTTCAATATAGAAATGATGGAAAAATTCGTAAATGCCTTTTCTCAAAGATACTCCCAGCGTTATGGTAGCACTGGTGTCTCCTTACTCTCTATGTCGATAAATCAGCTGTGCGTCATCATTGAATAGCACTGAAACTTTCGGAGCGTGCTATCTGTTTTCTCCGGAGATCTTCCGATTTGACCTATTAAATCCACTGTCCTCGCGTACAGAGTAATGCAGAACTTTGAGCACACCACTTCCGGTGAAAGCAGTCGAAATAATGGAGATAGTATTATGAAGGACAAAGACATTTCCACTATATACTACAAAAGTAAGCCCGCTTGCACTCAGATGTAAAAGGGGAAAAATCGAATTAACGAAAAATAAACAGAAAATCGAAAACGTTTGCAAATTTCAAGCACTACATCTACAGTATTTCCAACTGAAACGGCGTGTATGTGAAAATCTGTGATATCCTGGCCCTAGCTTACGTAAATACCATACTCTGTGTGTGAATGGCAATCCTCGCATTTTTTACATGGAAACCTTAATCATAAAACAAAACCTCTTGTTCCTCATTTTACCTTCATGCTTTGTGTCTGTAGTTACTTTTTATTGTATACAATATGATACACTGTGCTGAACACTCATGCACTGTGATGAACACTCATATAAGTAATATGAGTGTTCATCACAGATCAGACCACACTACCAGTTTTCAAGGTGTGTATCAGATCGCATTACACAGTATCATACCCTGAACAAATGTTGAGTGGTGATGCAATGCTTTTCAACCCCGCTGAGAATCGTCACTATCACATCGCGTACTAGGCAAGAGCGGTGTCGCGTCTGATACTATGTAATGCGATCTGATACACACCTTGAAAACGGGTAGTGTGGTCCAATTTACCGGTGAATTCTGGATCATTCGGTGCCGAGTCTGGTAGTTGGGTAGGCCTGCCTGTATAACCATACTAGATACATCATGTGAACAACATTTTACACTACCGTGTACTAGTACAATGTATATTCGATGAGCTTGAGTCTTCAACGTGGGCGCAATACCAGCCACTGCCAGTCGGCTTCATTTCTAGATCAATGTGTACATTATGTACGAAGAAAATATGTAGGCCAGAAAACCCAAACTTTTGCCGCCCGATTGTTTTACAATAATTCAAATAACAAACCCTGCATTTAGGACAATTCTGTTTTGAACTCGGTGTTAATTCCATTAATTCAACACAAATCATAAACAAACAAACAAACAAACAAATAACCGGTAGTATTGTTAAAATTAATGGGTAAAAGTTTGCTTAAATATTCGTATAATGAAAGTGCACAAATGATAATGTATTTAAACCAGAATTGCTGTAGAAATGTAAAGCACTTGCCTCTTGGGTCTACCACCATTCCAGTACGATTTATCTATCTTTCCGTCTATCTTTCTATCTATCTCCCCGTGTGTGTGTGTGTGTGTGTGTGTGTGTGTGTGTGCGTTTCCAGCAACCACATTTGCTATCAGGTCTCTTATTTGCAAATTTCCAACCACTTCTTAGTTCTTGTATGTATAAAGACTGAAACAGAAAATACTTATTTAAAATAGGTTCACATGTCTCAACAACTTTTAACATATTATCATTTACATGTACCGGTCTATCAAACACAAAGAATTACATGCACATGCTGCTGTATGAAATGAAAACGATATGCAATAAAAAACTTGATCAGCTTGTGCTTTTATAAGGTGCGTTAAGTCAACCACTCTGTGTAATAAGCCTCTATATTGCAACACTGTGCGTCCTTTAATATTATTATTATTATTATTATTATTATTATTATTATTATTATTATTATTATTATTATCATTGTACCACCAGCGTAGGCGCTGGCGGTACACATGGTTTTAGTCCCGTCCGGATCGTTCCGCCGGCTCCTGCGGCTCCGCCGCCATGTCACCGTTACCGCGTCTCCTCCTAGACGGTAAGGCCCTGCGTACCCATCTCTTGGATTTAGGTCACCTATAATCTCAACTCGTTCCACGTAAAATTTGGGCTTTGTCGGTGCTGAGGTCTAGGTGTGGCACTCATTGCAATGTACCCTTGTCCAAAAATGGCAAAATTAAATGCTAATTATCTACCCTACGGAAGGAGTTATGGGAAAAAATTCTACAGACGGCTATCCGAAAGTCATATGTGAAGATTTCAAATATGCCCTTGAATTTGACATTTGACCTTTATTTCAAGGTCAAACGGGCCAAAATTTTCAAAAAATATTGTTGAAAGTGTTACCCTTCGGGTCATCTTTCATCTCCGTGAATTTGGGGTCAATCGGTGCATTTTCACGGTAGTAGCGGCCATAAGATACCGAAACTGATCTCTAATTCGGGAACCGTTAATGCTAGAGATCCATTCTTTTTTGCATTTTGTAGAGCATGTAAAGCCCAACACTGGAAGTGGTCTCCGTTTTTTTGTATTCCATACGGTTTTTGCTGTATCAAAAAGTACATTGTGGTGGTGAAAGCAAAATGTGCAGTACGGTAATGGATAATAAATTTTGAGCCCCGGGAAAATAAAACATAAGGCTTGGCGAGGAAGACAACTTCTGGTCAAAAATGACATTATTTCATGAAATTTGAACATCTGGAACTTCTGAACACCTCCCATTTCAAGAATTTCAGCCAAAATGACCTTTTCTTTATTTTAATTGATTTTTTTCTGTAGAAAATTTATGGCACATTATTGTAACTCCAAAATTGTAACATTTAGTCCCTTATATCTCCAAAACTGGCAGAGATAGGTCCATAGTTACTATTAAAGTTGAATAGGAAGTCATATACTGGCAATCTAAGTGTGACCTTGAATTTGACCTTTGACCTACTTTTTATGATGAACTGCTTTTTGCATGTTTTCTGGCCTTTAAATCTGCAAAATTAGCAAAGAAATGCCCATGGTTACTATTGAACTTGAATAGAAATTCATATACTATGATATTGAAATTGGCCTTTGACCTACTTTTTCACCATGAACTGAGCTTTGCATATTTACTTGTCCCTCATCTTCAAAACTAGCAGAGATGTGCCCGGTGTTGCCCCTAGGTTTTCTCTTTTGTCAGCATATATGCACCACTGACAACACATTTCAAGGAAAACAAATAGGCCTTTTGTCTAGAGAATCACAGGAGTGATGAATGGTAGGAAAATGCAGGTCAATTGGAAAATCTGCTTGATTATAACATTTTTTGTTATATTTTTTGCATAATTTGAGAACTCTTGTTGATTGCATTTTATAGAGCTTGTCAAGCACAAGACTGGTGGTGGTGTCCCTTTTTTTTGGAGGGGGGGGTTCCATACGAATGCGCTTACTCCAGCTGGTGGTACAATATTCGGAGGCGGTATCGCCTCTCTGATCCTCTAGTTATTATTATTATTATCAGCGCAATCGGAAATATGAAATTAGGGTTGCAGTGAGAGGATTCAAAGTGACGTATGAAGCACTGGAAATGAGAAAGAAGAATGGCATTTGGAAAATCAAACAATGTGGCCTTTCGTTGACAGAAAATTGAATTAAGTTTGAAACGATGAGTTATTGAATCGCAAGTGTAGCCTTTAGGTCAGAAGTTATATGATCGGTTTGAAATAACATCTGCTTTGTAGTATCAGGGTATCAAAATGTATTGAATTCCAGTTAATAGTTGGATATAGTAGGCCAAAGTGTCTCAAGAGACAATTTTAAGTTGTTTTTTATCAGCGGGTCTACAAAATGTTTCCCACCAGTAAAACAGTGATACATAATTGTCCACTGTTACCACTATCTTAGTCACTGTTCTGACACTCGGATACAAATTCCCTAAAATATTTCACAGTAAATTAGCTAATATCTCTTTGTGGAACAAAACCACTTCTAATTATCAAAGTTACAGACCACATGTGTGCACATAATTGGTATCTCTCTATCTTCTCAGCCGTTTGATGGTTATGTAAAATCCCTAGCATGGTGATCATCAAGGCAGACATCTGGCAAAAGGAACCACATAAGTCTTCGATTTTTCCAGCAATTTATCCTGCTGATTGAATTAATGCACAGTACAATATTCAGATCTTTTCTCCGGTGAGCCCAGTGACTCGTCCTGAATTCCTGAATTCATTGGAAATTCGCCTCTAAAACAAGTAACCATGTGAACTTTCCAAATGTCGATGGAGAACGAAATGCAGGGTTCTTCAGCGGCCAGTGGGGGTGTTCTCCAGTAGCCAAGTCACATTGATAGAAATGGGCTGGGAACCACCACACGTCAGCTTTCTGATATCAGGGTGACGGAGATAGTTGAGTGGAGGATTTCCACAGTGCGTTTTCTGAAACACCTATTGAAAGCAGCCGACGCGTTGCATTGACTGAGGAAATATTCAAAAGTTCATAAGTGCCACAAAATCAAATTTGGAATTTTCTGTCGAGGTTTAGATTTTAACTAAAAAAGTTATTTCACCCTTTTCAGTGGTGCTATACCTTTTGTGGGTCATTGCTGAAATGGTTAACAAATTAAGCTTGAAGACAATTATGATCCATACCAAATTGTGAAAAGGGAGTTACCGGCAATTATAGCTTTGATGCGGAGCCAGAATGCTACTGCTACCTCAGATTCACCTTCTCTATCACCTAAAGAGCAATTATTGTTGTCTGTGTTATAATGAACCGTATGTACAGTGCCTTCGTATGCCATTCACAAGGATGAATGCACAATCCACGTAAATATGCCTTTTTGCAAAGTATGTATTTTTCCATTTTTTTATTTAAAACATTGTTGATAATATATATTTTTATTTTACATATAAGATAAATTGTGAACACAAAGTATGAGAAAAAAACAGCAACAATCATATCACTCGGAAAAAGCAAGTAATAAATATCTAATTTAAAAATCAATATTGCTCCATGTTGTGGTCCTTACAGTCATATATCTCGACTTTCTAGCGTCTAGAGACACCATTAATATTTAAGGCACAACCGCTTGTTTAGGATCCTACTTCAAGTACTGCTTGTTGGTAACTGTGGGGGAAGATTCACACTAGATATTTTACACTGTAAAGTGATCGATAGCAATGGCTGTCAGCAAGCAATACAGTTCACTGAGTGGCATAGGCCAACATTGCAGGATTTATAGCTGTCTCAAACCCTTTTAAAAGATATGATATTGGGCGATTCTATAGTTTTGGCTTCGCATGGTCTTCGCTGAATAAATTGTGGAAAATATGAAAAAGGTTGATGCCGATCCTTAGCTCAACTGAACACACACACACACACACACACACACACACACACACATGCGTTGAATACTTATGGAAGGTGACACTTGGACCCGCTTGTTTGGTCTGTCGTGGGATTATGGAAAACACACGGCATGACCAAATAACCAAACCCATTACCCATTCACTTGAAGGGATAACAACTCTTCGTATGAGATCTATATTTCACAATAAAAACATTGTAAATAACTCATAGAAAAATTGATTTATTTTCATAACAATGCCGAATATATACGAATATGATACATAATACAATAATGTGAATATATATGTAACGGCCCAGCCCTATAGGCTTACAAAGTCACCGGTTTTTTAACATTAATTATATAGCAAATTCTTTCTGACCTGAAAGCAGTTAAAGAGAAACCTCGCTGTGCTTCTATGAAAGTCTGTAAAAAGCACTTGGGGTCTCTCTTTAACCTCCTCCAGGTCATGCAAGATAAGATCGCCCATTTTTACTTTTTCACACCATTTTATCCTGAATTTTTTATAAATTGGACAATCAAATAAAAAATGATACTACTTTTTTATCGCCACAGAGAATACAGAGCCATGCACATCCCTGATGATGGATCTTCCAATTCCCATAATTTCAATTTCCTATCTCTAACGGTCTAGGAGGAGATAGCAGAAATTACAATGTCATGAGAATTTTGAATCAACTACCCCACAGGGACAGCCCAACCCCCTGTTGCACTTAAATTCTAATGTGCCCATGCACATCCCTGATGATGGATCTACCAATTCCAAAAGTTTCAGTTTCCTATCTGTAATAGTCTAAGAGGAGATAGTGAAAATTATAATGTTATAAGAATTTAGAATCAATCACCCCCCGGGGACAGCCCAACCCCCTGGCACTAAAATTCCAAAATGCCCATGCACATCCCTGATGATGGGTCTACCAGTTCCAAAAGTTTCAGTTTCCTATCTGTAATAGTCTAAGAGGAGATAGTGAAAATTATAATGTGATAAGAATTTAGAATCAACCACCCCCGGGGACAGCCCAACCCCCTGTGGCACTAAAATTCCAAAATGCCCATGCACATCCCTGAATATGGGTCTACCAGTTCCCAAAGTTTCGATTTTCTATCTCTGACGGTCTAGGAGGAGATAGCAGAAATTACAATGTCATAAGAATTTTGAATCAGCCACCCCCCAGGGACAGCCCAACCCCCTGTTGCACTAAAATTCCCAAAGTTTCAACTTCCTTCCTGCAATAGTCTACAAATGTAGGAGGAGATAGAGGAAATTACTAACACACAGACGCACGGACGGACGGGATAACATGATCTCCGACTTTTGTCCCAAAAGTGTGGGGATAATAAGGCCCTGGCCGCAATACGACCCAGCGGTCATTGAGTAACAACATCTACTCACATCATTCTGATTAAGGCCTCTGACCGAGTTGGCCGTAATCAAACGGTGAGAAAAATCTTCCAGCTTGTGTCAAATAATTCTGGTTTATGAAAGTCCGTTTGCTTTGGAAGTTTCTGTGGATCCAAAACTAAAGATATATTGTTTGGGTAAAGCATAGCTCTAGTGCCTATATTTACATAATTGATTCGATTCTGACGAGACAAAGCGTTTTAAAATATTTATGATTTGACACCATCTTTGCCCCAGTAGGATGTTTTCAAGACGAGGAACACATTGCAACTCCGTATCTCCTCATCTTCTTTTCAAAAAAGGCTGCTCCTGCCTGTTTGTTTCTGTCTCTGAATTCAATAGTATGGAATCTCGGACTGACATTCCGCACTCGAAGTTTTCCACTCTTTTTAAAGCAGTGCGTCAGGAAAACGTGCACCTGCTGGAATAGGGACCGGGGCTAGTTGGTCCAGTTAGACACGTTTGGCCTTGTAGAGCCAACTAGGAATGACTTAGAGTAACAAAACCGGTTTCAAACTAAGCTACGTATGCAACGTCATTATTTTTTTAATATAATGCCAGATGGCTCACAATTTGACAAAAAACACAATTGATATCAGGGGGGGTTGCCGCCACAGGGCAAGTTGGCCCCAGGTTTGGGGCAAGTTGGCACCCTATACGAAAATAAAGTAAGTATCCCATGTAAACGCCTTGAAATACATTTTTATGCATTTTTAATTTATTAAATTGATTTTTGAGAGTCCTTGATGAATAAATAGTTCAAATGAGGCAGATTTATTGAGGTTTCCGTCCGTCACGTTGTATGTGTTGCAAGAACCAAAATATCTATCAATAAAATGTGTTTTTTATTAATTGAGAATAAATTAATTATGGTATAAAGCAGGTTTTTGAATGAAAACGAGTAATAAATTTTCGTTTTTAAAGAAACTAACAAATTCAGTTTTATACTGGTAATTATTTGTTTCAACAATGGTCTGTAGCTCTGTTGCGCGCAAAGGATTATGGTCAATATGGGGGTCCAACTTGCCCCGAGCCAAGGGGGGCAATTAGCCTCAGGTGGACAATTTTTAGATTTAAGGATTGCAGCCGTTTATGCATGGTGCAAGAATGGACTACGTTAATAAATTGATGGGGGGGCCAACTTACCCCGGGGTCCAAATAGCCCCGGTCTCCCCTACACTTTGTTGTGAACCGACCAAAATGGCTTTCACTTTAATAAATAATTGTATTGAATTTCAGAGTAAGAATTTCCACTAACGAATTAACTTATCTATGGGCTCCGACATGACTCCAGATTCGACTCAGTCTTTCACTTTACGTGCACAGAGAAGCATAACAGAACAACCTCACATCTTCAGTCTCAAATCTAAAGTGTATTTATTATGTACAAGGATTCAAATTTTATACACATTATCTACAGGGCATCTATGCGTGCAGGTAGCTGCTACTTATTTACATACTAATTGAAATAATATTTATGTATGCAGGACAGACGCAAATTAGATAATAACATGTTGATTAACTATGACTACATAGTGTGGAATTGGTGCAGGATTCGACAACTTGTCCTTTATGTTCACTGAAGTGGTGAGCACAATAATGATTTAATATTATTTTCATTCAAAAGTTCATCATTTGGTCGCGATAAAATTAAGTTTGATGTTACTGGTTTTCAAATTGCAAGATAGTTTACTTACTTATTAACCCATTCTATTCATCTCATGAGGGACATTAGGTCGTTGCCACTGCGAAGATAGCAAAATTGAAAATAGAAAATAAAAGCAAAAAAGCTCTTATATTACACGGCTAGTAAGTCGTTTATCTCTGCTGGTTGGTATTGCAGCACTGGAATTACATGGTTTTACTTTCGTAAAGAGTAAGAAATCTGACAAATTTGTTTCCAGTGTATCCATAAAGGGCAGCCAAGCTTCACCGACCTTACGGGAGAGTGCACGTCTAAAACTCTGAAATGAAGGATTGCCAGGTGTCTTCAATTTGCAATATCTTTTACACTATTTCCCATGCTGAGAGTTTGAACTAACAGTTTAAAGTCGTCATACGCACATGCATTCGTTCTAACAAAAATGTATAACTTCTGGTGAATGGATAATACAGTTAGTCTAGTGGGATTTCCACTATATGAATGGTAGGGGCATTTTGGGGTAAAAGTTGGCAACCAGGCTTATTAGAATAATTTTGGCATGCTGAATCCGATTAACCCGGTTCCCAAGCGAAATTTTGCGTTTTTAACTGTCTAATTTGTAAAAAAAAAAAAGGAAAAAATGGCCGCCAGATTTCCAATTTTCTGCAATATCTCTGTAACTAGACGGGCGAATATGACAAATGAAAGTTAAGACATTTTCACTATAACCAAATCAGTAATAAGTGCTATACTGTCACACTGTAGCAATTATTCGAATCTGAATTGAATTTGGCAATTAAATACTGCGCTGCCATACGGATGTAAACATATTGGATCACACAACTGTCCCTGTTGCCTAGATTTGAAAAAGGTGATTCCCTTATTAATGCAATGGAGGGATTTGCTGAATCAAGTAATTCATGTGATGCAATGTACAGACTTGACATTTAAAATGGATTTTTTTCAAACATATTTTCTTTGCTTTTTATTGATTTATATTAGTAATGAATTAAAATAACACTTGTTATCATGTTCGATATAGCTTTAATAAATCAACCTGTGTTAATACATCAAAAATTCTATTTAAATATGTATTCAGCTACACCATCTAAGACGAATACATGACACGCTGCTGTCACATGTACAGGGGGTGACAAAAGTACTGTACCACCTGTGTGAATAGTGCACTGGGGACATGGGGAACCCGTTCTTAAAAAGTGATTTGCGATTTATTGCTAGCTTAACCAGCGAGAAATTTTCATCCATGTGCACCAAGAAGGCTGTCTTGGCATGTTTAACACATTCCTGGCTGTCAAGTTGCTACCATGGTGATGTTACGGGAGCCCACAAATGACGAAAGAAAAGAAATTGTTACTCTTAGGGAGGAGGGTAAAGATGTCGCCCAGATTTTCTCCAGATACGGTGGGTCAGATTAGACTGCATGTGGAGTTTGCAGAAGGACGGAGAACACAAAATTAAAAGTACCATGAAGTGGCAGCCTGAAGAAGACTAGTGCAAGAGATGACAGGTATTTTTTTTGCTGTCAAGGCTTAGGGGATTTGAACCGTGCAGCGAATTAGCTTTGCAGAGGTCGCGAAATTTGCAGGTTAGCAAAAGAACTGTTCAAAAAAAGGTTTTGATGCTTCAGAAATTTACACAAGGATTCCCAGGTAGAAACGACTTATCATCTTGGTACGCTGACAAAGAAGAGTATGTGGGCTGCAGGAACCATTGCATGGACCGTGGGTCAGAACTGGCGCTATTTTTATTTTATATTGAACCCATCTTCGCCGTGAACAACGTAGAAGGCCAGGTGAGAGTATGGAGAACATTATCCAGTGCTTATATGAAGAAGAATATATGCATTTTCTCACCAGACAGTCCACTTCAATAATAGTTTGGGGCGCATTGGTATCTACTGAAAATTGAACTATGAACATTTTGCAATTCTGGACCAGCACCTTACCATCGGTAGAAAAAGTCTTTGGGGACAGAAATCGCCCGTTTCTTAAAAAACAAGAACGCTACACCCTATAGGGCCAGGGCTGTACAAGAGTGGCCTTAATGGTATAAAATCAACACGGTGGTCTAGCCTGCCCAATCACCCAATTGAAAACCTGTGAAATGAGATTGGAAATCAAGTGGCAAAGGATCACCCCTTTAACCTGAAATGCTCTTATCCAAATTATCTTTAGAATCTGGGCCAATAATCCACCAAAAGATAACTGAACCTTTAGCAGTCTATGCCCAGAAAGATGGTGGTCATATGGAGGCATTTAACCCATATAGCCATCTTGGATTTTCTCAAAATGCCAAAGGAAACACAATTTTTATCCACCATATACATATTATAGGGGTACTGAATTTAAGTTATGGAAAAAACTGAGAAACAAATTAAATTTGATAATTGGCATATCTGTCTGGTTTTAGTTGATACCCATATTTTCCTATGGCATTGGCGGCCATCTTGAATTTTTCATTTCCCATGCTAGGATTCCTTAGGACTTTAAGTGTGTTATAGTAAACACTGCTTTTAGGGAGCCCCCTTTAACTTATCCCGGGCCCCCACATTACATTAAATAAACTTTTTATAATATAACCCTAGGGGTCTGGGCTCAATGGGCTCACATCTTTGGATAATGCTATCTGTAATACTGCTACAGAGATTCCCAGGTTCCATGTCTTAAACTCTGCACACGGAAAAGAATGAAACGACTCCATGTTGTAACTTCAACAGAATATATTTTGCTACACTAAGGCTTCTTTTACATGGAAAGTCTATTTTCTAAAAATCTATTTTCTATTCGCGGTATCTTATGAGCACGGTCTGTGCCCTGAATATCCCGCGGCGTAATTACTGGCAGCGCGAGCCAGTTACTTATAGTAACTTATAGTAACTGAGATCTTCGTCATATTTTGAATTTTAGTTGTCTATTGATTACTTGGTCCACAAACCCCAAACACCGATATTTACATGTCCCTAGGTTTATTTTGATTGAAAAGTTTTAAGTACTTTTATATTCCTTAACAACGATTACAGTATATACCTCTATTATTTAACGTTCTGACCCTTCTGTAATTTCATTTTACAAAACAATGCAAGTTATACGGAGTTTTTATAAAATTACAAAGATCCGAAGCAGGCATGAACAATGTCTTGAAAAGTAAGGGTGATGTTTTGTGTTGAAATATTTTCACATCACAGATTCGTCTACATAAAAGTGCAGAGAATTTTTAAGCTGCACAGTGTCATGGCATTCGTGTTTGCCACAGAGTTAAAAGCAAACGCTCGAGTAGCATTCCAATTTTACGAAATAATTACACTGAATTGGCACTTTTGTTGACTTCGCGTTTTAACTGCATTGCAACAATCAAGGAAAACTTTCAAGTACAGATGTGCTGCTGAAGAATTTAAGTCAATTAAAAGCACTCGCGTTCCCTTGTGGAAACACCAGGCATTCAAGTACAGCTGGGATAGCAATCATGTCGGCACTTTTGTAGTGATAGGTGTTGAGCCAACATTTCGAAAAAATCGAGCAACATACGTCAAGAACAATAATGGATTAACTTTGGCATTACGCGACCAATCCCTACATTAAAGGTTCCAATATATCGAAAATGGAAGTTGCAGTGCTATGTTTATAAAACATGCGCATCTTTTCTCCTCTTAGGAGAAACTATCGTCCCATTGAATACAATCAGATTTTGAGATTAACACGCCTTTCTCTTGTTTTCAACGCACTCGAATAATCACCAGTTTTTCTGTATTCTATTCATATAATGGAAATATTGGCAAATTGATACCTTGAGATAATTAGCACCTTAATACAACCTTGTTTGGTACTTCATTTTGAGGCAGTAATATACTTGACCCCCCCCCCCCCCCCCCCGATGACTAGCAGGTCCGCTAAAACATAAAGCTCAGGCAAACCAATAATTTATAGTTTTATAGTATTATTTCTTCCTAAAAAAACTTTTTCAAAGACCGTAGACATCTTCATTATCGACTAAGCTTTATATCCCCCATCGTATACTTTGGGGACTACAGCGTTAATTTATAACTTTGAAGAATTTTCTGTCAAATTCATTTCCGCTGATGGACCAGCGGGAAACCGATATGCAAACGAAACATAAACTGCATGTGGTAAAACCAAGATATCAGTTAGGGAAAGACCTATTCTTTACCCCCTCGAAGGGCAGATGCAAATTAAAATGGAAACGATTTAATAAAAAAAAATCTGTGTTTTAGAAACCCCATATTAAACTTTACGGGTATATAGAACTACGAATTCATTAAGATGGTTATTAAGTTGGATAAATCACAAAATACTTATTTCGCTAGTTCAAAACGATTTATAAGGCATACATGCCGTATAATTTATCAGTAACTTAAAGTTAAACTGCGCATCGCAGACAGCGTTTTATGAAAAAATTAATCCTCCACTGAAATTATGTGTTATACTTAGACATTGCAGTATCGTATTTAACAGAAATACTGATTTCAGTAAAATAACTAAATATATTTTAGACCTGTTTAACGTGTTACTTATTTTTACAGGCTATTCGATGCCGAATAGCCTGTAAAGTTTAAAGGGATAATAACTCTTCGTATGAGATCTATATTTCACAATAAAAATATTGTGAATAACTCATAGAAATATAATATATTCTGTTTTACCACAAAAACGGCAGTTATAGCTATTATTCTGATATCTGAGCTTGTCTTTAGACCACGTGACCTCCACTGATGGCTATACTCTGTTAAAATCTCTTAAGAGATTTTAACAAAAAACCAAACTTTTTAGAAAAAAACCAGGGACTAACTTTGAATGTAAAAATGGATGCATTAACCATTGGTAAGTATGGGAAAATTGTTGTGTACTCCAGGAAAATTCATTTTTTGGCCCAAACGAAGAGTTATTATCCCTTTAATATTTAGCAAAATATCTACGTACTCAATTTGGGAACTGCAATGCTTGCTGTTGTGACAGGCAATGGAGAAGTGAGATAATCACGTTGGTTAATGAACAACGGGCAAAAAAAAATGTTATTTGGTTATTTATTATATATATTAGTCATGCCAATGTACTAAGAATTACGGTGCAACGCAATTTGCAATGAGAGAAATCCTTTTAGTAGGAGCCTGCATTTGTTTCGCTGCAAATGTTAGTCTAGTATTCATGGATAATCGAGACAGAGGGCACAGACTGGCTATCTTCTTCAAGTTTGAAACATGTGCCATCTTCCATCTGTATCTAAAACCCATGATCCGCTGTACCAATGCAGTCACCAAAATGCCTATTACTAAAAGAATAATTCTTGGATTCAGCAAGTATTAATACCGCGTTACACTTTCAGTGATATCGAATGAATTTGGTTATGTGCAACGGCGGGATTGCATGAATTTAGCTACCTTAAGCCTCGGTCACAACCGGCCGTACGGGCTCTTACGGGCTGTATGCGTCCAAATTTTGCGCAGAATCTCACGTCCCACGCAAGTCCTTCTTACGAAATTTGGAGGTCGCAGACATCCCATATATAAGCACTTACGGAGGATGTTGGACATGTCCAAAAGATTCTACGAATAGCCTGCGAACAGCGAGGCCGCAAGCTTAACTTGCTCCCCTCGCACGGAGTTAGCGAGAAAGACGCTCGTTGTGCAAGATGCACGTCGCAAGCAATGAAGGAACAAGTGCCCTTTGCGTGTTGAGTAAGGCGCACGCCCTCACAACTAACGAACAAAGTCGAGAGCACACCGGGAATGCGTCGC
Organism: Lingula anatina; assembly: GCF_001039355.2. The sequence goes on along the minus strand of NW_019775935.1, from coordinate 54,317 downwards.
ACGTGCGTCACTGTGAACGTCGACTGTGTAACGTGTACAACAATTTTCAAAATGTTCAAATTTTGCTCAATTTAGTTTCTAGTATGCCTCCAAAAGGCAAGAGAAAGAAGCTTACATAGTAGAAAAAAGGGAGGAGGTAGAAGAAAAAAGAGGAGAACAGGAAGCAAAGCTGACGTACGCCGTCAGTACGTCACCACAAACGTGTGAGGCAAGTGTGAAGCAAAACTGACGCAAAAGGGCACTACTTTCGCCGTGCGTTGCATCCCCTTCGTAAGTGGTGAGTGTGTGCCTTGTACACAGGAAGCAAGACAAACTCAAAAGTACAATTTCCACGGCCAGCGCTCCTTGCAATAAGCATCCCTGCTTGAAAGGACATCTCATGTGGCCCATGCGACTCGCAAGACAGATTTTCCTCTACCTCTACGACCTCCACAGCCTCCGCAACACCTAAAAATCGCAGAGGTCGTACGATCCTGAAATTCGTGCGTCCGGTTGTGACCGAGGCTTTAATCGCGTCTCTTATCGGTGTGCGTGGAACGCCAATTTGATGATCTGAAGGTGTTCCTTGAATGCGTCATGAGTTCTGCGTTTAGGACCCCATTCCCAGAGATTAGATCGATCTACTTTAGATCGACCTAACTCCTTGGGGGTTCACGCTAAATAGCTGTCAGAAGAGCGGGCACGAAAGTTAATTACCCTCTTACAGCTTGTAGTAGACGGGACGGACATTTAAGAAGGATTATCTGACAGTAATCTAGTGAGACTCCCCGCGGGGATAGATCGATCTAAAAGCTCTGGGAATACGCCCCTAGGTCTGTAGATCAACTGGATCAAAACGTGATATTTCGGTTCCCAGCCCACTGATTTGTAAGAAAAGTTCAGAGGTTTCATATCAGGAGGTAAAGTGAGAAGCTGCTGCGACTGATGACTCACGTCTGGTAATAGATAGTCTGAGGCAATGTATAGGTTTAATGTTTTAAGTGAGAATAAGGCTCTCAGGTAGTCATATGAAGATGGTTCCAGTGAGGACAATTGTTTTGTGCATCAGACAACAGTTTGCGTTATTGGATTTTAACATTTTGCGCCGTGAGATGAAATTGTCCGTACATTTTTTTTTTGAAATCGTTAGGAGCTACGGGCTACGCCGAGTATGTCTACATTACATGGTCTTAAATCCGTACGATTCCGTGCGATTTCGCACGGCCACCGTCTACCTCCGCTCAGACGCCGAACGAAATGGGTATTACGGGCCTTATACGTGCACCGTGTGGGCATTGCATTTCAAATGTAATCTAGGCTTTAGTTTTGGCACACCGTAAAAATAAAAATTTTAAGTCAATCATGCCATGCCGGCAGATGCAGGTGCAGGCTGATCCTCTTGTAAAATGGCCATGGCTTCTACAGCAGCTTTATTTTCCTGTGTGGGTGCAATTTTAGGTCTGCCCGGACTTTTTTCTAACAGTCGAGTCGGTATCTTTTATCTTTTTCCAAGCAGATAATTATATTGTCGATTGCAGTTCTTCACGGAAAATTCGTTGAAAATCCTGTTGCCAATCCATCCCTTTTCTATTTCACAGGCCTCAATAAAAAGCCTTTTCCTTATCAATTAAAGCAACGTAATATTGATCTCTCACTTAAAATTATCCAACTGCCTTCCATCTACACAAAAAATCATGTCTGAACACCTGCAGCAGGAGACGTCTGCACCTGACAGGCGTCAAAACTAAGGGCGTATTCCCAGACATTTAGATCGATCTATCCCCGTGGGGAGTCTCACTAGATTACTGTCAGATAATCCGGCTTAAATGTCCGTCCCGCCTACTATAAGCTGTAAGGGGGTAATTAACTTTCGTGCCCGCTCGGCTGACAGCTATTTAGCGTGAACCCCCAGGGAGTTAGGTCGATCTAGTTTGGATCCATCTAATCTCTGGGAATGGGGTCTAACAGACACTGGCATCTCAGACCAGCAGGCACATAGGCCGGAAGGCATTATTTGACTTAAGATTTTTTTTCGGGGTGTCAAAACTAAAAAAGGTTAAGTCATGAAATTTTCAGCATTAATTAAAACATCATTTTCCTAAATTGTTCTAAATTTCAGTGCCATATATTCGAAACTGTTGAAGTTATTGAACTTGTATTTAATAAGTTTTTTTTTTTGCTTTTTATGTCATATATCGTATTCATACATGTTTGTCAGATAAAATGCCAGATAAAATGTCGAATTGAATAACGGTTTGATACCTAAATATATGAAGAATCATGTTCGCCGTCAAGGTTCATTTTCATATTTACATGTTTAAAGCTTACAGGCCCTGTAACGTTTAGTTGCTTCTGCACAGATTTACTGCGCCTAATATAACAACGGCATTTTATGTTATTGGCATCTACATGTTTCTGTCAACGAGTTTAAAGTCAGGCAGACCAGGCATGCTACACCAGTAGCATTATAACAATATTTTCGTGCACACATCACCAACCCCCCCCCCCCAACACACACACACACAACTATTTATACAGTAGGAATTTTTGTTTGTGTGTACCTCAAGTGGGGAAAGCTCATCAACCTCTGCAGCGTGGTCCTATTTTTCTGCATGGATTTTTACTTACCAATTAACACATACTGTAGCGCCTAGTATGTCATTGATGTTTGGTTTTCTATGCACTGAAATTGAATGATGCATTTTATTCAAAGTTGTTAGAAAAATAAACAAAACAACTGAATTGATTAACTTTAAAATTTCTAATTATTAAGTTGGATCCTTTTTTCAACATGTTACAGGGAATAAAACTGAATGTATGATTTTTATCTCCTAAAATAATTTACATTGAAGATGTTTTTTCTTGCCTGAAATACATTCCAGTAGATAAAAAAGGCTATATAAATACAGCATAGACGGCGATAACACTTGCAGGTAAAATTACGGTGACAAAGTCTTTGATCAATCCAAAACTAACACATCTTCATGTCATCGCTGTTTAACCGCCGATTCAGGATCGCAGCGTGCTTTCCCAGCTCTGTGAAGTTAAATGTAGGCCTACTCTTCCCTGATAATTTTTGTATGTGTTTAATGCCACATTTTCCCAACTTTATGAATACGAAGCAAAATACGATGTATATTATGAACGGAAAGTGTGCACACAAGAGACGATTTCATGTCGTCGCTGTAAAACCGCCGGTTTAGGAACGCAGCGTGCTTCCCCAACTCTGCGAAAATAAGTGCACTCACGACTAATAATATTTGTATGTGTTGTATGTTACATTTTCCAAAATTTGTGAATACAAAGCAAACTACGATGCATATACTAAGCGGAAAGCGTGCTCATATGATCGGCGCCATGTTGCCCATGTCCCAATTTTGTTACCAAGTATCGTGAACGTGCAGATATAGATATTGTAGGCTCTTGTAGTCCAGGAGAAACATTAACGGTGACATGACGGCAGAGCCGGCGGATCAAACGGATACGGCGGACGAGACCGATCGGGACTAAAACCATGTATACTGCCAGCGCGAACGCTAGTGGTACAATACATTACGTTCACTTTCGCGGGTTACATTCATACTGGGACATCCTGGGGCCCAGTTTCATCAAGGCTGGATAGTCTATCCTATGGATAACACTATCCAAGGTATAAATCTCTTATCCTCTGGATAGTTATCCTCTGTATAAAATTGTGTTTCACAAAGGCTGGATAAACAGCATGATAGTAATCCAGTGGATAAAAATTAATCCAATACCATATTTGGTAAAATACATTCCCATAATGCAGTTGGTTGCTATAAACATTATAATAGCCATGATAGTTGCTAACAAAAAAGTGATCTATACCATATTTGGAAAATAAATTACCCATAATAAACAATATTATCAGTATATTTCAAGATGGCACATTCATTAAAATAATGGGGAAATATCTACAGGATATTTTAGTGTCAGAGTCACAAACACATCACATTGCATTAGTTGTGCCTCATGCAATGTTTACAGTTTGCAGTTGAAGGGCAAGGTCGTGACATACTTTCTAACAAAATGGCTGACTTGGCACGTATGTCCAGGGGGTGGAAACGCGCTACTTATATGATTATGACGAGCCTAACCGTCAGCACCGGATATTAGTTTGTGACCTTGAGGGGCTATTAGGCTTGGTCTTTGCGGCACGCACGAACAGTAGTCGATCTACCACACCTGGGTCTTTTGTTTTTGACAACTGTTCACTCGTCAAGGAGGTGCTTGTTCAAGACTACAGACTGATATCTACTAGTACTACCAGTGGCTTCATTAGTAACGTTCCCACAATACATGGTTTTCTGTCTGTGCGTACATACCCTGAATTTGGTTAGCCTCACTGACGAGAACAATGGACGTTTCTTACCCCTCTCTAGGATTACCCCTGGTATGTCAGATTCTGTCAATAGCAGTGTAGAATTTTTTCATCGATTTAAAAGGTATGTTTTAGTAAAATTAAAGATCATTGGTCTCTCACGGAGATTGCATGGGTTCTGTTCGTAGCAGGCGCCATGTCAACTTTGATAAAGTCTGTTATGTAATCTATTGATTCAGCATCACTCAAAGCATCAAAAGCAAACACACATCTTTTAAAATTCTCTTTCTAATTATTCTCCGCCTGTGAAATCTCACAGGATTTACTGCCAAACCAAACAGGTTAGCCTTTTTTGATGATTTAACAGCATGATAGCAGATTTATCCCACCTATTTCGAGCGGACAACTTTTTCCTCTGGATAAGCTGATTTTAACGCTATCCACTGTTGATGAAACGCACTATTCTCTGGATAGCTCTATCCAGAGGATAGCGGCCATTTTTATCCATAGGATAGCGCTATCCAGCCTTGATGAAACCGGGCCCTGGAGATTCCAAATACGCCTGTTAAGATACTTCATGGTATATCCAAATATAGTATAATATTTATTCATTAACGTGACATGTGATATACATATATGCAAATCACCCTGCCTCATGGGCCAACAAGTCACCGAACTTTGTACATACATCAGAAAAAATAAAAAGATATTACCTGACACATCATGGGATAATGGCCCATCTCATACAAGTTTAACTTTATGTATGCCAATGCAACTTCCACAAAAAAAAAAAAAAAAAAAAAAAAAAAAAAAAAAAAAAAAAAAAAAAAAACTTGGTAGGTATCTTATTACTGAAAATACACACACAAAAAGAAAGAATTTCAAAATGTTTATAAACACTGTCCTTTTATTGCTCATGGCCACATATACACATATATACAAATGTTACAAGCAGCAAAATAATTTCATTAATTGCGAAATATCAAATGCTAATTTTCTCTTTAACACTAGGCCATCTTAAGCAATTCTACAAAATGGCAGCATTGCTTGCAATATTTGCATTTTGATGTTTTACTTTAAAACTTATCATATTTAGTAACGTTTGTTCCAAGATTTCTCCCTGTAAAAAGGAAACAGTATTGGAAATATGTTAATTATAAATGAAATAACCTGATAGAACTTTAAGTATCTATAACATTTGGTTCAGAAAGACTTGAATATGAGAGAAATAGTACTGCAAAAGATGCTCTTAAACTGAATCCCTAAATTAATAAATTCAACTTCAACACTGGCTAGTTTTATATGTGCTCAATAAAATCTTCAGATTTGCCACTATGAAATCATCTGCCAATTAAAGTTTACACTGTGCAATATCAAAAGTATATGCTGTACACATTTCATTGTCAATCAAAAATATATGGATTATTTATACAATTCCACTTTATCAACTGCATTATTAATACAAAGGGATTCTTTCGAAAGTAATACAATGTATTACTGGCACTGCAAATCTGAATTCAAAATGGAAGTGACTTTAGACTACAGCAGCATAATATACATATATAGTGTTTCTTGGAACAAATGTACAGCATATTCTACTCATATTTGTTCCAGCCTCAATGTATAGTTGCCTCATCTTTGTAATTTTATTATCACAGTTATCAATCCATGTAAAATGCATTATCAAAAGAAGAAAATCCACAGACAGTGACATTATTTCGGAAGAGCTTGATCATGGGTGACTAAAATAATTGTTAGAATCAATTTGCTCCAACAGTTACTAAACAGCAGCTGTACATGCTTTTCACTGCCAACTTATCTTACATTTACCTTACACTTGTTGGCTATGAAATTTCTTAGACTTAACTTTTGCATCCCTTCTGGAAGGCAAATGGACAGCAATATATATCCAAAGGTTATCTGGCAAATATATGTATATATTTTTTATTGATATAATGTGTCATTGTCATTAATAATGGCATTATAAGTTCAAACTTGAATAGTGTAAAAAATTAACATAGCTTGAACCTTGGTGCAAACGCTGAAATTACATCTGAATGCGTGACATAATCTGCACAATAAATATACACAAATATGTTACCTCATGTAAATTGCTTAATCATCGAGTTGAAACATTGCAAATAATTATATAGCTCCATTAATGTATAAATGTCCTGCTAATAAATGATGTCCTTAGTGTGAAAAAAAAACGACTTTAATGAATGTCCATGGTCAAAATGACAAGCATATATAAGAAATAAAAAAATTAACAAGACTCAAAAGGAAAGAGATTGATTATTTTAGCCACTGTTGCATCAAGAATCAACGTAACACTGCTTAACAAGATTTTCACATACTTATGTCAGACATAAATATGTATGAATACAAATTTTACAAACATATTTGGATAGGGACATAATGAGGAAAAATATCTTAAACATACTGGTAAAACTTAAAACATAACTCGGTCTTTATGGTCAATAGTCCTATTTCCTATTATCTGTTGTGTTACCTCAACTTAAATAAAGAGTTATTAGATTCCAAATGATGTTATGAAGAAATAAAGATTTCAAGCCATCTGCAGGAAATATATATCATTATATTCATCAAAACTGAGCAGTGCTTCTGTAACATTGAATACCATTGTGTCTGTCATATTAATTCGTATCATTACTTTTCCTCTTGCTATCCAAATCTCGTTTGATGTCCTCCAAGGCTTTGGTCTTGAGAAAATCAATTTCTTTATAGTCAGTCTGGTTTCGCTGTGCTGCTGGCGGAGATCTGGTCAGCCTGGGACTCTTCTCTTGATCAGATGAATGATCCGAGAGATCTAGATCTAAATATTCCACAATTTTCTGTTTTCTTGGTGCAGGGGGTGTTGCTTGAAGACACTGTACTGGAGGGGGTGGAGGGGGCTGGAAAAAAAGAAATATTGTGAGACATGCTGAAACATTTACAATGAACCAGTTCCCAATGGAAGGGGGTGAAACTTAATATTATATTATCCAGATTTTTTTCATTTTCTTTTCTCCCTTTTTTCAAAAAAAAAAAAAAAAAAGGCAATTCACATGAAAAAGTGCACTACCCATAGCTGGGGAGCTTATAAAAAGACAAGAAAAATTATTCAAACTTTTTATCTATCTTGATTCCCAGGAAATAAAAATGGAGGTAGACTTTGAATCATTTTTTAATATCTTTTTTATATATCATTTAAATTCTACCCAGGCCAAATTAAAATCTGACTAGGTAAGAATGAAATTATAATATTACAGAATAAATATAAAGTGAATTGAAATTTTTATTTGGCCTTGGCAGATATATATATATATATATATATATATAAAAGTGTGTGACAGAGCCTGACATACCAGTCTTCTCCCACTGCTACCTGCACTACTGTTACTGTTAGTTCGTGGTCGTTCATCTTCACTATCATCATCAGAACTCGAGGAAAAACTGCCATGTGGTGGAGGGACACGCTTTGGGAGGGGGATGTCTTGCGTTTGTCTACAAAATGAAACCATCAGGTGGGTCACAAATACAATTTTGCAAGTGAACATATAAATCACCTTATTGTGAAGGGCCACCATTTGGTATCTAAGAAATATCTCAAGAAAGGTCTGAAACATTTAATTTTAATTATGAGAGAGAGAGAGAGAGAGAGAGAAGAGGGGCATACTGTCTCAAACTTAAAAGAATGAAAAAATTCACAGTACACTTTGCCTATCATTTACATTCCCTTTACCTTAGTTTAAGGCTGTCATAAAAATGTATACACATAAATGTATTGCCCTTCTTAATGCAGAGTCCCAGAACCAAATACCAGATTGATAAGTTCATTTCTTATCATTTCTTATCTATGGTCTCATTCAGAATAGTGGACTAACTAGTCAGAGGGTCAAATATGGCCGACCCACTTGAATACTTCCCCAGGGGATATCTATTCAGTGTCTATTAGCGGATTAGACGGCACGCTTTGTAGTGGGTAGCCATATTTGACCCTCGGGACTAGTTACTCCCCTATTCTGAATAGGGCCTTAGTCTTGAAGATAGATAGAAACAGTAATTTTACCTGGGACTACTATGGAGTTTAGCAGGGGTTTCTCTGCGGAAACTCCTTGTCCTGGCTGTGGAAGAAATACTATAGGTATCCTCAACAGACATGGTGGATTCTGAAAAGTCAAATTATAATGGTATAACTACACTTTTAAGACCATCTTCCTACCGAGAAATGAATAAAGAGAGAATAGGAATCATGTGTCAGCTATACTATCTCTCACAAATATGTTACAGATATACTTAGCAACTTGCAATTTGAACACAAATCCATTGAAGCAAAGTGATAATCCTCAGCAAGTAGAATAATGTGAATTAATACTACATAAGTCATTAAGGAATCATGAACTTCATACACAGATACCTGTATTTGTTGGTCTTCTTCCCATATTCCCAGAATCATTTCTACGGACCATGGGAGGAGTGACTTGCTGGGTATCTACCAGTACAGGGCGTGAGGAGGGCGGCACCTGGTACAAACTGCTCACCCTGTCACCCTCTCTGCTGCCACCATCTCCTAGGTTCACATAAGCCTCAGCCTGACTAATGGTATGCCCATGTACAGAGGGAGGCTGCTGAACTACAGCACTTAAAGAGATATTGTTTTGTTTTGTTCCTTTTGTTCGCTGGTCCCCCATGAATGTGTAAGTGCTTTCCCTCTGTGAAGCCCTATCACTCAGCGTGTGGGTACTCCCCTCCATGTCCATGTAATAAGCCAATGTCTCATTCCTCCCTTCCCCAGTCTGTCCATCCCCTGCAGGCTCTTCCACAAACCCAGTGGCTGCATTAATGTACTTGTGTGGCACTTTCTGACAGGCAGTGGGAGGAGGGGGAGAAAAGGCAAGTATGGGATCCGTGCTGCCTTGATTTGCACTTGATTCATCAATGTCTGCACGTTTGGGGAATGAATAGATATCATCAGCAGTGCTATCAGTACTCGCTGTGCTCGCTCTTACTGGAATATTTGCATTTAGATCTGTAAAAACTTTACTGTTTGATGGCAGGTTTTGATAGGGAGTAGCATGGTGGTCTGGTACAGGACCACTCACTGGTTTTGGGGGTCGAGGGGGTGGAACAGCTGTCCCCAGACCTGCCAGAACAGAGTGTTTTGTAGGAGGGATATCATAGGTATCCCCTGCACTTTTTCTTTGTAAATCATTCTGATTGAAACTTCTCCTGACATGGAAATCTTGATTTGATCTTGCAATCTCCTCTGGTGAATATTTCCTGGGAACCAAATCGTATTCCTCTGAAGTGAACCCAGAATCAGGTGCGACTCCTGAAGATCTGCTGGAGTTGGAATCTCTGATAGAGCCTTCGTGTCTGGAGGGTGGGACAGCATACAGCCCCGCTGCTGACACCACATTGTCTCTATCTGGTGAAGTTGGTTTTGGTGGTGGTGGCAGCTTATATAAACTGTCCAGCTGCCCTGTGGGTAGGGACATCTTCCTTGGGGGTGGTGTATCGTAAGTCATACTCCTATGACCCTGGCGTTCAACATCAAAGTCATCCAGGTTGTAATATCTGGAAGGATGGTGCACTGGTGGGAAATCATAAGTGTCTGATAACACTGACTCTGTTGTTATACGCTTAGGTGGGCTATCATAGGCTTGGCCTAGAGGAGATCTAGGGGGAGGGGTAGCATCCTTAGGAGGAGGAGGAGGGGGAACATCAGGAATACTGTCTGAGCTAGGATAGCGTGTGTGAACAGGGGCTGACAATGTACTGGAAGCTGGGGGGATTTGTCCTAAACATGCCCCATTTTGTTGCATTGGTGGTGACCTTGAACCACTGTAGCATTCATCCAATGGGATGTAGCCCCTTGCCTCGGCCTGTGCACTGGCCAGAGCTGTGGCCTGAGCCTTGTTTTTCCCAGGCTCTGGGGCATATTCATTCATCTTGCGATCTTTACTTGCTGTGGTAATCTCCAGTCCGTCCAGCCGCTGGGCTTCACCTGTCTGCATGGCTGCACTGGAGTCACTCTGTACTGGAGGAAGAGACGCCTCACTATGAACTGAAATATCAAAGATACCTTCATACTTACAAATAATGTATGGTTAGAACTTTGGATGAAGGTTCACCCTTAGTTGCTAAAAACAAATTTAGAGCACAACAACATAAATCAATATTTCATTTAGAGGTATTAGAATTACTTTATATTATAATTTAGCATAGCCCTAACAAACAAATTTCATCAAATGTTTTAGATAATTCTCATTAACTTGAGAAAAATTAAAAAAGCTATGGGTACTGTTTTTTGTTCAATTAAACTGGTGAAAACTTGGTATTTTTGCTAAAACAAAAGGGATTAAAAACTGTTTAAGGTCACATCATAAAACACCATCTTATTCTTTTCTTTACCATCATCATCCTCATCTTGCTTGAGCCCACAAACTGAGCACAAATAATCCACCCAGCGTACCATGGCAGGCTCTGAGTCTGCTGCCAGATAATACACGCGCTCACGATTCTTGTGTTTTGTTTTCAAGGAGAATAAATGTTTGTATTGTGATGACTTAAGTGATGAAGTGATCTCTTCACACTGGTCTAAGTCAACCCTGCCTATCAGTTTTTTCAACTGTTCATCTTTGTAGTAGTCTAAGGCATATACATCAGGAAGACTTCCACTGGGTTTACCAAGGACAAAAAAACGATGCTTCCATTTCTGAAAAGAACAACAAACCATTAAGTAAAATCATTAAGCTCCTTAATCATCTTTAAAAAATGACAAAAAAAAATAAAAATAAAAATAAAAAATAATTAGCAAATTTGCAAGATAAAAAAGTCAACAACTAAGAAACCTATAATCATAAACAGTTTGCTAATGTTAGAGTCAAATTCCTGGGTATAATTAGTCAATAATAAGTAACAGCTGGGTCAGTCCTCAGCAGAGGGCATCAATCAAACTACTTCTGCGACAGTTTGGTGTGAAAATAACATAACTGCCACTTCACAAAGATTCCAATGAATGTGTTGTTATGAAAACTTCTATATGTATATATACATTTAGTTACTTAGGCAAACTCTCAAAAATCAAAGACTGCTATATATCATGCATTGAAAACTGCTCCTTTTACATAGGTTTGGCCACTCAATTACAATCTAGCTGGTACTTCATTAAAATATTTCCCTATTGTCAATACAAATCATCACATCTTAGTATAAAAATTCTCCAAATAATACACTTTGTATCATTCTTATCTTAGGGAGCACCCTATGCTTTAAATAATAATATTTTGTCTAGATTCTCAACAATTGTTAGTTAATAATAAAATCAGCCACATGACTGTGAGTCATTGAGAAAAATATCCACCATAGGCCAGGCTTGTTTACAATGGGGAAAGATCTGCATCCTTTTATGAGATGTCAAAAAAAAAAAAAAAAAAAGTAGTTCCATTATTCTAGGGAAGTTATAAGGCTTCCAGGATACAGCTATGCTGGTGACCATACATTTATTACAGCAATTAACATTACTTTAAATATAACCTATTTCAACTCTGACATTGAACTCACTTTAGAGCCAGCACATTGTCCTGTTTACCCCCGAGAAGAATACATTGAACTGGTTTACTTGAATGAAAATAACATGTCCTACCACAACTATGTTGGCACATATAGTACAACATTCACCAATCATAATCCCACTTCATACAGCTTTAAAAAGGTGTCATTTCTCCTACTGTAGACCCTTTTCTCTCAACTTATCAAAGAATACATGCTTTTCCCCAAAATAAAATTTTTCACTTCCTGCAAAATTTTTGAAAAATTTTGCTAATATTTCCTTATTGTTGAGGATCTGTCCTTAAGACTTCATCAGGATATCTTGCAGAGTCCAAGTTGTACACTGACAGCTGTAAACAACACCTTTGCGAAGATTTTTAAAGAGCAAAAAAGTACAAAAATTGCAATAATCCTCATTCAATGACCACTTTTTACATGGCCTGCACCCTTGTAATATCAGTGGGTATCAAAATATTTCAAAAGCAGAAGTCATTTTTCTCTTTATATACATGTTTTCAATCAGTTATCTCCTTGGCTCGGCCTACCCCCCCCCCCCCCCTCCTGCCCCATCAAACATTCCCAAAAATTAACACTGAGCAGCATGTCCATGTTTTATCTGAATGTTTTATCTGTACATATGGACACTGAGAGACAGCCTCATTACATCTAACTGAGACTGGGTTCCCATTCCTAGATTAATCTAACAGGATCGATCTATCTCCAGTTTCTCACTAAATTGCTTTTAGCTTAAGCGGCTTAGATGTCTGGCATGCCTAATGAAGCTGCTAAATGATAAATTATCTCCTAGCAGCTTCAGAAGGCATTACAGACATCTAAGCCACTTAAGTTGATTACGCTTTAGCAAGAATCTCCTTGGAGATAAATCGATCCACATTTAGTACGATAGGGTCTGGGAATGGTCCCTGAAATTACCCTCCCTGTAAATGTTCACCTACTCCACTCCTGAACCATCAATCCAGCAGCAGCCTAATTCACAGAACAAACAGCCCAACATTTCACACTAAGGAGCCCATCCAGAGACGTATCCTGGCAACATATGGATTACTCCTAGAAATCAGGCCATTTTATCTCCATTACATGTTGCTTCTGTTTTGGTTTAATCTTAACTCTCTAGATGGCTCCATTTTATTTAAGCCTATTTTAATTTACTAAGATGACTTTGCATTTTGATTTTTTTTCTGTTCTTCCTTATTATTAAATATGATTTTCATTAGCCGACAGTTAGAGTGCTCATCATTTTGTATTCTAAAATTAATGAACTTTCTTTAATTAATTCAACTAAATATGTTATACAGTGCTACCAACCCAAACAAACAAACAAAAATGCACACACACCTGCGTGCATCTACACTCACTGCATGCAGTTGTGTGGAATTGTGCCAACGTGTGAATGAAGTCTCAGTGAATGTTTTTAAATGCAGATATATATCAATTCATCTCCTGACGCTCTGCCACAATACCATATATTGCAACAAACATATTTTAAGCCATTTCTCCAGCACTTATTCAACCTATAACTGGACTGAAAATGACACTGTTCATTTTGATGCAGCCACACAGGAAGACTAGCAATGCACTGTTGGTTCACTTTGGCAATGATGGTACAGAGTTACTTCACTGAATCAGTATCATGTTAATTCTCCCGACACATCATATATAACCTCTTCTCAGATGTGGGTACCTTGTGTCACAGTACAAAAATCACAAGGAATAAAGCAATTGGGGACAGCTTTGTAAAATACCTTCAATATCTACATAAAATGATTAGCTTAAGTTGGAGTTTAATAAGTAGAGAACAACAAGCAAAATACAAATAGAAAAAAAATATGAATTTGTGATAAAATATGATACAGTCATTTCCTCAGGTGCTCTAGCTCTTACTGAACAATTCCATCACTTCAGATATCATAAATATTTGTGATAAAATATGGATTTGTGATAAAAATATGATATAGTCATTTTGTCATGTTTTCTAGTTCTTATTGAACAATTCCTTCACTTCAGATATCATTAAGATTTGTTATAAAATATGGATTTGTGATAAAAATATGATACAGTCATTTCCTTGTGTGCTCTAGTTCTTACTGAACAATCCCTTCACTTTAGATATCATATAGCAAAACCCAGGAAACTCCTAGAAGATCAAATTATAAACATAACTCGATTCAATTTGGAACATGAGAGGAAATTACCATGCTTCTAGGAATAATTCAAATGATCAATTTCCTTAGAAGTCACTTCACTAAATGATATGAGTTATCACTCTGATGGACACTTTCCATTTATCTATTATATGCAGCATCAAAACAAATGCAGTAAATTCTCTGAAGGTGACTAGGTTAGGAAATCAAATATACTACAATAACCTGGAAATTCAGTCAATATAACTGTCAATATTGCAACATCCAAGGACTTGGAAAAGGTTCAAAAGCTATGAGACATTTTGCCACTGGGCAGCTAATATTTGGAAAATGGAAACATCAATTTTTGTCCACCAATTACTCCTCAGGGTAAAATATTTCTCTAAGTCCAGGAAAAATATACTTGAAAAGACATACCTGTCCCAGAGACAGTTGGAGAAATGGTCCACTACATCCAATAACACGAGTCAACTGATGCTCCTAACACACAAAAGAGCAATGCATAAAGACTCAGTCATAAATGTACTACTTTGAAATGAAGAATTAATTCCGACTAACCTCAGCCACTGTGCTGTTCTCCACAGCACCTCAGACTGCAGACCATTTATCTCCCAAAACTTGGTACCTGGAGTTCCATGGAGTATTCCCAAGGAATGAGTTCAGAAAAAATACCAGGGAAAGAGAGAAAAGGTTATGCTGCATGTCCGACCAGGAGCCTCTATTTTGGGACCAAAGGCTCCCATATATTCTATTTAAAACTGAGTACTTTCAGCTGTCTGCGTAGTTATACTCACTATAACTATCCAAGCTATGTGTGGCCACAAACCTATACCTATACCATATGTGCAAGATACTTAAATTAAATAAGAATTTATTTTGAAAGAGCATTTGCTGGACTGTTCCTACATACTATTCCTTTCATTCTTCAGATATCAATTCAACAGCCTATTTTCTCAACACCAATTCAATTTTGTAGAGAATTCAAAAATAGGATTTCTGGATGTTTATGCTTGTAGATGCAGCTACATGTACAAGTAAACAAGTATATAATATGGCCATGGAATATATATATATATATATATATATATATATATATATATATATATATATATATATATATATATATATATATATATATATGGCAGCACATGCATAATACAGTATTCACTGTGTAGCTGAGACTATTTCCTACAGGTGAGTGAAAACAACTTGACCCTATATCATGAACAGGAGTGAATACATGAGAGTTTAAGCAAGAAAAAGTTGGAAGATATATGCCTAACCTTGGGATTGGCACTAGTCATTTTAGCATAGGTATGATGAGAACAATATCTGCTATGCACTGCATGCTTTGCATATATAAAATACATCCAAGGTTGACAATTTTTTAAGCATGCAGTAAAGTGTACTACCTATTAAGGTATATCATTACAGCACATTTCATCCAAAGGTTGAATATATATATATATGTATATAACTTAATTAAGTCATATGTATAAAAGCACATCAAAGGTGGAAAAGAAAACACTGGGGTGATAGTAAGCATGCTATTTCTGTGTATTGTAGAGTACAATACACAGAAATGGAAATTTTCATGATATCACAAAATCCAAACACAGCCCTACCCTATTGTAGTCCCAGACTAGGCTGTGAGAACACACACACGAAACATGCAGTGGAAAGGCACAACAAACCAGGCAAGTGAGACAGAATAAGACCCTTTTCACATCAAGTGGTAGACTTCAGTGATACAGTCTGTACAGTACCAGTACACTTTAAGAGACTGATGGCTATTAAACCCTCTGTTGTGTATTGATGTGTTAAGACCTCAAAGTGCACTGGTACAGGTTACATTTCTAAAATATACCACTCCATGTAACCTGGGTCTGCCAGGGAGACAGACATATCATGACACGGGCCACATTTCCTGTCAAACTGTGGCCGTCTATGTCTTCTTCTATCTACTTCTAGTTTACAACCTCTAGCACCAGTGGAGTCCCTCTCTTGTATTGTCTTCCATAACAGATCTAGAGGCTATGTTGTACTAGACAGGCTTCTTAGGACAAGAAATCCTGATCACACAGTACATACATACCAAGTTCAGGGTGCCACAACTTGACAGAAATGGCAGTGGTATCCATATTCACACAGCACAATAACAGCATCAGCAGATACCACTCAACATGCTAACTACATGCTAGAAACAACATCAATAGAAACCACTCAACATGCTACTAAGTAGCTACATGCTCTAACCTCTGGCTCTGGTCTATGTGGTTAGGAATAGTGAAGACTGAGGTACTTTCTAGCACATGGCAAAAGAGTTAAAATCAGGATTTTTACAAGTAATTTGCAATGGTTTTTTAACTTGTTCAAGATCTCTGTGCCAGAGAGCACCTCCCTGGGGTTAATAAACCTTAGGTCATTAACCTTTAAGGTCAGTGACCCCAGGCCCTATCCCACACATCATGCCATAATGTACCTGTTCTGTGAGGCCGTGGAGCTTCTTCACCTGGAATAAGCAGAGCAGATGCAATTGTCATTCTTTGTAATGCTACAATCAATCTGAGTTTCAGAAGCTACTGAGAAGAACTCCCCTGTGTGGCCAGCACCTTCATGCTGTTCACTGAACACAGTGTAGGTGCTGAAATAGGGAAGTCTCCATCAGTGGTCTGAAACACAGGGTTTTCATAAATAAGAATAATAACATGTGATGGCTATTATGGCTGCACGATATGGCAACATTTTATTTGTTTTCATTGAACAATACCAAGACATTAAAATAAAATCACAGCAACAGTTTCCGAGCCATCAGTATTGATTACCCTACTGCAAACTGCTCAGAACTGCAGCCTAAAGTGGTCAACCACGACATGTCGGTGTCATTCCTAACTCAACCAAATAAAAAACTTAGTATCAACCATTTAATGAGACTTTAAATTACACTTTTCAAATGTTAATATCCAGGATAGATAATCACTTATAAAACCCGAGTGACTCATTTAGTAGAATTCAATACCCGGATAATGAGTGACCACAGCCAGTGACAGCCCAATTGATCTCTGACCACTTACTCTGGACAGTTGGTCAGAATTCCTACTAGTGAATTTCTTAAACACCTACCAATCTTTGACAGTTAATATTTCACAATAATTAGATAACATATGTTGATAACTATATTGAATTCTACAAGCTAATTGGATTCTACAGTCACCAAGGGATAAACAGACTTGAAATTAAACAGCCCAACGTGGGTTTTAATAGAGTAACACATACTCATGTAAATGCACATGTTCATATAATAGCCTAATCAATCTTATGCTAATTATATGTCTTTGAACTGGAATCCTGTCAATAGCAAGAATTTTGACTCTATAATAGCCATATAATTTAAGCTAGTCTACCAAAGGTATGTGCAATGGGTTAAAATTAAAGTTACCACACAATATTTTGTTCAGATCTCCGAGCAGCATTTTTTTATGATGGGCAGAACCATGACGCAATATGAAACTCAATAAGATGAGAAATATCCATCCACTTAATTAGTATCATTGACTATCACCTATGTATTTTTTCCTGCCAGTGTGTGTTGGTCAAAGTTTGGTTGTAATAATAAACTCTTCACTTGACACTGGCTCCTTGCAGTCTGGCTACTATAGGGCTATCTAAAGAAGTTGAGGATTTGGCTGCTGATTCTATATGTAGCCCAGTCTGAGATGCAGAAGAGAACTGAAAATGATCAGCTTCATCTATAAACTTTCATACAAACATACTTCTCATGTCTGAACTTCAGGAGAATATATTCAGTAGAATATTTACAGTGCCATTTAGACTGGGTTTGTTAACATAGTAGCATTTTATTCTGTAGAACCATAACATTGACTTTACCAAAGTAACCTACATGTCAAATTTACTTAGTTTAAATATAAAGAATCTTTCACCTAAACTATTCTATAGTCTTAATGTGAGTAACAAAAGAAAGGACTGAAAATATCTTACTTTGAAAAGGAAGCCATCACAGCCAAATGATCACATAAGTTTTAAACATCATGGAATGTCATTAATGTATTGATCAGAATGTTGTAATGAAGCTGATGAGTTCATCAGACAAGGAAAAGCCTGACTGTTCACAATAATTTGGATCATCCCTTTTTAGGTTCATATTATCTCAGAAACCAATTGCTCTTACTGCAGCAATTTACAACATTAACTGGAAGCTTAGGAAAGCTGCCAAATTGACAGACATGTAAATAACTACACTGACCAAAGTACTGATATTAAAACTTACAAAAATGATAAACAACCAATTTGAATACTGCAGTGCACATTTTTTTGGTCAATTTTTATGTAACCCATATTTAAAGCATAATTATTATAACTACCATTTTAATCCTGCACTACTTTTAAAAATGCACTGTAATGTACTACTAATGTAAAACTCAGAGGATTTTAATCCAATGGGAATTCAAAGTCTCACTTGGAAAATGCCAACAGTGACAATCAGTAATATTGACCATGATTTTAACTTTGAAAATTCAATGATTCTAATGAACTAAAATATTTCTTTCTTACCCTTATTGCCTGAGACTGATGACAAACACCAAGGTGATTCTTGAATCTACCATTATCTTCACAGGACTGTGGTGTGGCAATATACGAATTTGAAAAATATCTACTTTAACCCTCACTTTTTGTTGGAAAACATATTAAAAAAAAAAAAGACCTTGATCTTTCTTCAAACCTTGTAAAAATATCTCCACAAGACAGTGAAGCACAACACTGCCAGTATGCGGGTAGAATATATATATGACTCTCAGCACTGTCTTGTTGTGGTGACTCAACTAAGTGCTGTACTGTATGCATAGTCTGTGTTATGAAAATGTCTTTCCACCCCCACCTCTAGCTGGCCTTCCTCTTACCTCAACATTACAATGGCAGTGAGACAACAGAGAGATTAATGTCAGTCTCACTGTAGCAAATCTCTTGAGAATGTTCTCGACCAGTTCATTGCCCTGTCAACTGCTGCCATTTCCCCTTGTTTTCCCTGTGATCTCCAGACACCTGAATGACACAACATCAGCACCCCATTTAGACTGCCAGTACACAAGTGCAGGAAAACCTAGCAATAGTACATAATCCACTACATTGCCATACAACCCCTCTTCACTGCTTAGCTTAAGATATAAACTATTAACTCCTAAGCCTCATGACATAACTGCCCCTTCCATTAACAAACCAAGACCAAGCTAACAAGTGGAAAATGTGGAATTTGCTGTTATCAACAAACATAAAGCAATACCACCACGCTGGGCTATGTAAAACACAATATGCTCATCTTAGTTTATACACACACACAGATTGGACCGCCGAGTGGGGGTCAGCACATACTTATGGAAGTTTTCAAAAGCTAACACAAGGCAACATAACTGTCATATAGACAGACATAAAAGCCCCCCCCCCCCCCCCCCCCCCAAAGGCCTGGACTGGGCAAACTAAATAGAACAGACCGGTTAACACAGCATTCCATCCTTTCTGTCTCCAACTTATTGGTGTTCAAAATACATAATACCTCCAAAATGATCTCACCTTCAAGAAAACGTAGCTTTAAAATAAACCAATCTCTCTGTTGATACTAAGCTCTTAGTATCTTCTGGTACTGAGAAGCTGTTGCTTTTCTGACAGATACGGTTATTTTTCAAGGGATGCTGATCATGTTTTATCTGTTAGGATGTCTTCTCTGCTGTTACCAGTTGTATCACAATCCCTCTCTGCAATGTTAGGCATAGGATCATGATGCCAAAGACACCTAGTGGCAGTTAAAAAACAGCAGGTATACCACTTAACAAATGTCTTAATATATACCACAGGTGCTCATAGACATTCCATCATACTTGCTCTGTCTAGGTATATTACTAAAACAACTTCAATTTTTATACATCCTGGTCCATGTCTTAGGCCGTTTTTCCCCCAATCAACTTGTGAGGACCTAATTCAGTGGTTATTATCTAAGTGAACTGTGTAATCCATGTATTACATCTTCCTACCATAACATGTCAACCTAAGACCACGGCGTGAGGTCACTCATGACAGCAATCTGCAAGAGCACAACCACATGGTCTGCTTGGATGATACACTGGGTCACAACTTGACTGGGAATGTGTACTAGTAGTATATATCTTGTGTGTTAAATGTTGCCACAATACTTCTATTGATAAACCAGTTTAAGTATCATGTTAGGGGCCGTTCAAAAGGAATAAGTGTGCACTAGCTAATATCAGTACATTGGAAACGAGTCATGTTAGAGCACATCTACAACAAATGATCATCAGACAAACTGATCTGCAAGCCCCACTTGAAAGCAATGCCACTACCCCCCCAATGGTCTCCCAGCCTACCACATGCACCACCCCTGCTGGGGGCTTGCAATTAAAGCTAAATGAAAACAGAGATTTAATAGACCAGTTGTGAATGCTGTTAGTCTGTTAATGTGCACTACCTAGTGCACTTTAACTCATTCTCATTCATTTTATATGCACTAGCAGCCTCCCTTCCCCCCTTCAAACCATTCCTCTGCATATTTCTTTCTACATATTACAGTTACTGGAATACCTTACCCTGTATTTCTTATATATCCATGCCAAACTGTTTCCATTTTCAGCCCTTCTTGCCCTTTCTATATGCCAGTGTACCATCATAACCAACACTGTGACATCCCTTGTCTTTTCTGCCAAATTAACTACAAGTATTAGGTCAACAGTCTATCTACCCTCCATGTCAAACTGCTCCCATCTTATATTTCTGTATGTTTGTACCCACCTGATACTACGTACATCTTCAATTTCACACAGTCACGCCAATCCCTTAGATCTTTTTGCTCATGTACACACCTTATTTCCACCTGTTTTTATTCACAGGTAATATTCCTCTCACCAACCTTTCATTACACCTGCCCTTACCTCTGTAACTGATGACATCAGCACAGTGGAGCTTTAAGACAATAGTGCTATATACATGGGCTGAACTTTCAAGTCTTAATGAGTCAGCCTCCTACTCTCCCTCTAAAGACAATTCCTCCTGGTATTTTGTATTCAGTTCTTCACAGAATTTCCTAGTTACAGGCAATGGTAGACATCTATATTATACCCTTGTATTCATGTCACAGCCCTGGCTTTCATGTCTTACATGCTACTGTCTCAAACAGATATTCAAAACACGTTCTCCGCACTTAGTTAATAAGTGCAATGACTCTTTTGTTATATAACAAGCAGTAAAGCTGTAAAATGTACAGACGAAAAACAAATAATGATGCACAAAATGTAAATTCTGATTTTATGAGATATATTTTATATGATGTTTAACACCAAATTTTAACAAGATTAACCTCAATCAGATCAAATGGTAGCTATGGACTTAGCTGTTTTAGCTGTATAAAAATATGGGATAGCAAAATATATGCAAAGTGCCTTTTAAATAGTAAAGTAGGCCAAATGTCCAATACGAGGTCACATTAAGCCAACATATCACTTCCTTAACAAGTGGAACTGTGGGTGTTTAGCTGCTTTTGGAATATTTCACATCTGAAAAAAAATTCATCATTGCACATTACTTTTTGGAAAAAATGCAACCCCTAAAACATATGGAAAACAAACAAACAAACCCTACCATTGTAAGTGTTGTAGTTGACAAACACTTCAAATTGTAAAAAACAAAAGGACTCTAGCTTTTATGGTTCCTGAATTACAGACTTCAGATCCAGCACATTTGGGCCACTTCTTACAAGAGAATGCACTAATTGACCCCAAGCTCAGGATGATGATGTGTCTGCACATAAAAAGAAGATTCCAACCCTTTCTAGCATTAACCAGGAAGAGGGATTACTGCACAATATAACAAGAAGTTTCTTTAAAAATCTTTTTTCCACTTCACTATCTACGGTAGTGTACACCAAGTAAGTTAGGTTGTAACTTTTTTGTGCACAATACCAATAATACCTTTTCTTAGTTAAATCAGTTAAACATATGTCAATCAATTGTGAAGAAGACATTGATCCATATATTTTGATGCTAGCATTATCTAACATAGTTAATCCAGGCATAGAAAAGAAAGGGAATAAAAGTAACAAATCTGTAGCATCAATCTGTGTTATTGGTCTCCTTCCTGTTACTAATTAATTACAACTTTTAGACATCACAGATATCCCTGATCAATTTTATGAAAACAAACTAAGGCAGTTAAGAATTATTAAACCTGAATGAAGATAAAATCACACTGATCAAGTTCCCAGTTCCAAAAAAATTAATTTGATAGAGTACATTGTCATACAAAATTCAAGGAATTAATCCACTGCTTTAAAATGCCAAGTCAATTAATCTAGGTATAAGGACTTGGTATAATTGCATTTCTAATGGTAGTTACTCTAAATGCCCTAATGGGAATTATGCAAGTTTAGTTTTAGTTTAATTAATTAACTAATGAGTATCGGGAGAGGCAGACTCAGTTTCTTGAATACAGGAGTGCCATATTATACCAAATCTCTGATATTTTTCTATACATATAGAATGCATGAGAAAACACCAAAATATTTTACTTACTTTTGTCTTATGCAGTTTTTCCCATGAACACTTAATTTACAATCTAAGATTTACATTTTCTTAAATTGCTAATATTTGATGCTTTTATAAACCAACAGTAAATTTGATAAGATAAAAATGGTTTGAATTCCATCAAATTATGCCTTCCAATAAATGAGATAAATTTGAATTTGGATTTAGACTACATATTGCATCATACAAGTTATGAAGTTGTGTAATAGGCTAATAATAATAAGAATAATTATAATTATTATTATTTTTATAAATACATAAGAAAATATTTATCTACATCAGTCAAACAAATAGTTTAACTTTGAAAATATATATACATTTATACAATAGAAGATTTAAAGCATTAAAATAACCATCTGACATAACCTTCTCATGGAAATAAAACAAATTCAAGGATAAAGGAATTAAAAAAAAAGAAAGAAAATGATTACAGACATCTTTCTTAGAACAAACTTGATTCTACATCCTTGTAATCTGATCTGTAAGTAGCAACCATGATTTTATTGTTTCGCCACTTTCATATTTGTAATTGCCAAACTGTTAATGTATATTCTGACAAAATACTGGCAATCTGGAAAAATTTAAACATTGTGAATAGATCCTTGCCAAGAAGAAAATTATTTAAGTGGTTACTCAAATTTTGTACTGAATTGATTCACTTCCCCCATACAACTGGTATTTGGACTCTCATACGATTGAACAACCATTACATCAGGACAGAAAGAAAGCTAAATTTCCATGTGAGAGCCTTACTAAAATGAGATCCAGCTGTTGTGGATTCTTTCAGTACTAGTTATAATGAGTCGACAGCAAACAAAAAATTGTGCTTGCCATCAGTTATTGAAATTTTAACCTTGTTTTAAAAAAGCCATTGCTGTACCTGTCTCAATCATTAACAGTGACCAGGAAGCCACATCTCTGCCAAACCTAGAACACATGTATAACCTTTTCTACATTTTATCCTATTACAACTCTTCCTAGATCACGGAAGAATAGCACTTACATACATGCTATAATTAAGACTATTTATGGTGTTACCAACTTTTTTGTGATCAATATTTCACATAAGTGGAATAAAGTTTATCAATATTTCACATAAGTGGAATAAAGTTTAAGTTACCTGTACTTAAGCTTCACTTCAGTGTTTAATGAATTTTAAAGCTTTTAAAAGATGAGTGTGTGCGATGTTCCAATGCATGTGGGTGTCCTTTGGCAGACATCTCATAAAATCCCACTAAGTCAGACACAGTAATAAAAGTCAGACACAAACACAAGGGGGGCTCTTATCTCTGTAGACACCTATTCACTTACACATCTCCTGTAATATGTGTGTGTGTGTGTGTGGGTGGGGGGGGGGGGGGGGCTCTCATGGAACTTCTCTTAAACGTTTGCAAAAGCACACCAATCATAAATTAAAAGGAGAAACAAACAAACAAACAAAAGGGGTTTGCAGATCAGCATTATATCAGTATTATATTTCACAGGTGCTAGGACAAAATAAGAAATCAACACATTCTCAGTTAAAACAAAAAATTCAACCAAGAAACTAAAACAATATAGGGAATCATTCAAGCCCAACTTATAAAAACACAAAACTTCAACCACTATAAGTATGTGCCTCGGACTGTGGCAAATTGTAACACTCATCTTCTACTTTCTTCACATTGTACCTGGTACTGCTTATACATGTGTCAAACCAATATGACTACCTGGTACTTAAAAACCTGTAGAATACATCATTAAGATACTTTGTGATGTAGCTAACAACCAGGTGCAATGACATAGCTTTAGGATATTTCTATAAAAATACTGCAGTGGTGAAAAGTATTCTCTTTCCTACTTTCACCTCACCCTCGGCATAAATTCTGACACACACATTGCATAATGTGATTAAATAAAGAAGTAAAAAAACATCAGTAGAAATATGTGCTGCATTATGGCATGTCTTCAGGTTTCCACATAATGTCTCTCAACAGAACTCTGGATACATTAAAAAATAAATAAGTAAACTAAATAAAACACTGCTGTTATTGGTAACTATTCCCTTCAATGTCAAAATAAAAGATATTCAAGTGCAATTGAAATTCCTACAATTGCTGAAATCAAAATTTTAACTGCTTCAATTTTCAACTAGAATCTCAGGAGAAAAATCTTGTGCTGAGACTGCAACAAATCTGTCATTTTTGTATCCTAATAGCATTTATCAGGGCCTAAAGGAGCTAATTATACTTGAAAATGAGTCCTTTCTTTCAGCCATGTCTGTCTCCAGGGCTCAGCAGGTATGTAGTGTCATGAAAGGCTCAATGGAGAGGGGGACAATGCTGTAGACAGGTAGCTTCATCTGTGGGATTAATTTACAGAGTTCACTGGAAGAAACAGTATGACTAGGACCAGTTGGTGCACTTGCAAATTTAAGAAGTCACTTGAGTTGCAAAGTACTATACCCTCTCATACCTCATTCACACTATCATCTTTATAATCAAAGGATTTTTCAAATTCGAAATTTCAGATGAAAAATTTGATTCCTTTCCCTGTGCACACACAGCAAAGCAAAACTGAATCCCACGCTGAAAATCCAGGTTCCACTTCCTGATTGAACAGTCCCATCTGCACTGCATGGGACAACAGTGCACACAAAAATATGGTTCCATTTACTGCCCTACTTGTACTGCTTTTTGGCCATCTGTTTTTATTTGAAACATGAAATATAACTCAAAAGACATTGAAGCAATCTTGGCAGTCACACTTATAGAGCAAAAGAGCAAAAGTTTGTTTCCCTGCTCATTTGTGTGCAAATGCACAGTAAGACCTTGACCTACTGATAGTTGTGGTGAGTTATTCCAATTACTGTCAGAAATCCAACCAGCTTGCAGTATTTTGAGAAAACAGTTAACAGAAATTTTCATGCATTCACACATCCACATTTATATCAGAATCCTGATCTAATTTATATTTATCCAAATAAATGCCTGTTGCGTGAACAGGGTATCACTCTCCCCTATCTCTTTCTATCATTCATTGTTATTTTGCCTGGTTCCATGAGCTGCCACAACATGGTGTTTCACATGATGCTATCATATCAGATCATGTTCAACTAAGTCATCAACCAGATACACTTCAGCTAGTTTCTCTTTCTAAAAATCAAAACCAGCATGCATTTAAATGTGCATCAAAATGTCCTCTATAAATGGCCTTCAAAAAGTTTTAACATGCCCTCCAAACACTTAAGTTGCTCTATCAACAGCTCCAGTATGATTTTACACATTACACTGCCTTTTTCACAGTTAAAATGTAGAAGTCTGTGTTCAAAATAAACTTTAAAAAAATTAATTTGAAATCTAAACTAACGATATCTAACAAAAAAGTTTGGCTTCAAATCCAGGAAGTAGGTATTTTGGTTGTAACCTTCCACCAGAGATTTCCTTGTATTGATGCCAAAGCTGAACAGTTGGCAAAACAAGTGTCAGGAAGAAAGAAAATGATGGAAGGGGGAGGGGCAATCAAATGGATACTTCCTGAAGTTTAATTTTTTTTAATTGACTAAACACAGAATACCATGCCTAGTGCCAAGAGTTATATGACAGATTTTACATCTGCAGAATTCTATTCTATATATTACTAGTATATATGCACTGCATTACCATTAATATGTGTGTGTGCGTGTGTGTGTGTGTGTGTGTGTGTGCACGCATGCACGTTACTTGAAACCATATGTACTTGTATGAGCAAGCACTGCATTCCCTTCACAAATTCCAATATGCCCCAATATAAAATGTATGTGAATTATTTTCTACATCAGATCCATTAAGTTCAACATGACCTCACACCAACTTTCTCAGACCTACTATAAGCATGTCACTGTCTAGCTCTGAAGGAAATCCAAGACCTTATTATCACTGTCTTTTATATACCTGTTTGCCAAATAGAACATGACCTGGGAGATAGCAGCTACTCTATTCAGGGTGAACATGTTTCAAAACCAGACCTTTCATGTTCTGTTGTCAAAGGCAAAGTTCCCTAAAGTTTAAAAGGCATAATAAAAGTGAAAATTCCAATACTGGGAAGGCTTTATTTTTAAGTCTAAAACTTACCAAACAGACACTTTCATAACTATACATGCGTAGAAATGGGGAAAAAAGAAATATATTAAAAGTCGACATGCCACACTCGGTTAACATAAAAAATTTGTATTATCTGTTCCACCATCTCCCTACCAAACATAATAACAACTGAGTAGACAAAGTTTACATAACATCAGGTGACGAATGCTAGTTCTCAAAGATATTGCATTAATACCAATATAATCATGTAACATTCCTTACAAACCAAATTCTACAGAAATCTCTTCAATGCACTGGACCTGAGCTAAAATATATCAAAAGCATATTACATCTGGTGCTTTCGTTTAGTAATTAACTCAGTTAATTAAATTGGTGGAGTTTATTAGGACACCTGCTGCTTCCTTCCAAAGCCACAAGATGAGATTTTTTCTCCATAATAAGCTATATATCAACAAAACTGTGTGTGTGTGTGCCGATGCATGCATTTGCACTGTATAGTATACTCTGTTCTACTCATTACCTATATATCAGTTCCACTTCAGAAGTCTGGCTCAGCTTCTTCATTACATGCATATATATATAGAAATCACCTGTTAGTTATAAAACCTTTTCATAACATCGCATCTTGGTAACTGTCCCACTTCAGTGGTTGAAATTCTCAGCAGATATATCCTGATCAAGTTCCCAGAACTGTTAACTAGGTTGCATGTAAATACAGCAACACAGATCCGTGGGACCTAGTTGACAGACATGACTTTACCAGTACCCTCACAATGGTTTGATGACGAAGGCTATACAAAAATAAGTTCCTCTATCTAGATAAGCATACCATCAGATCAGATGACATATTTCATCAGTGTACAGCGGCAATGTCATTTAAATAAGTGCTCTACTCAATCACTGCTGTACGTCCCACTGAATGACGTAGGTCCATGACACTTCACTGTGTCTTCAAACACTGCTGATATTTGCAAGTGGATGTGTGATAACAAGTTCAGTTTCCCTTGGGTCTCTCTTTCCTTTTGTAAGTGTCTATACCATCCCACACAAATGCTTTATCACTGCCTACACTGCACATGAAATCATTTTGTTAAACCATCATCATTCCAATTTAACCATTATTCAAAATTATCAAGCAATCTGCATTGAATCCCACATTACTGTACTTTATACTAGTGGAGCCCACTTTACCTTATTACAGTAGGCTATCACAGATTAGCGTCCTTCTGCCAGTATCCAGTGGGCCCCGTATCCAGAAATTATCCTCAATGCTTCAGCTTACATGGCATTACACTGCACCTTCATTGTCCACCTCTGCCATCTTCAACCACATCATAACACTAGGTTAAGACATCAAAGCACACTCCTTCCCTTAATGCAAGTTATTCGAACACTCACTGGGTAATTCACCCAGGCCAGAGGAGTTTTATGGTCTTGTCAACTCCATGTATGTAGGTCAGGTGTGACATGCAGGTATGGGCCTATTAATCACCTTGCACATATAATACACCTGATATCATCAAAGCAACTCTCAGGTTGGGTTCACACGCTCACAGGTAAGAAGGGCTCTGAAACCTTCTTATTCCTAAGTGTGAACACACCAGATAAAAGGCCACCATAGATATTTTAAGCCTAAAATACAAACTATTTCTGGAGTGTGTTCCCACAGGATAAAACAACTCCAGACAACCCTGTTTCCTAGCTGTGTTTATACAAAGATACAATTTATTTGTCTCAAGAACATCTAGTCATTAACCAAACACAAAAACAGAAGGGCTAAACAGTGCCACATTATTTTCAAGAGACGAAAAGGCGTCGGACCGTCGGACATGCCTGGCAAATTTCGTCTTGGTCCGATAAAAAATCACGTATCGTCGGACCTTATGTCCGGCGAGTTTTCAAACTGACTGGGAATGTGTAAATATAAGGAATACGTTGTTGTTTCTTTTCTGGACGATATATATTTTACTTCATTCGAAAAGAGAGACGGGGTGAAAATCTCGGGGAGTTCCCAGCTAATTATACATAATTTATTAACCTCAGTTTCACTCACAAATTCTACCGTTCACCACGAGTTGGAAAAAGAGCACAGTTTCCTTTTATATAAAAAAAAATAAAATGAAGAAGAAACTTAGACTCGGGTGGACAGTCCCTGTCAAAGCTTCAAGTGGATGAAAGAGACTGCCATACTGTGCTGTTTCAAAATGCATATGTTATTGCCAAAAACATCGCGTGAAATGGTTATCTGATAAACAGACGTTTTTGTGGACATACATTTGATATTACTAGCTACACATTCTTCATACTTGTATTGTTTTTAGTCCTTGTGTCATTCCACAGTGTCTTTTTCATCAAATAAAAAACAACTTGTTATGCAAGTAATTTTTTGTCTATTTTTTTGTTTTTCTTTCTTATTTTACTTTTCTAAAAATAAATATATATCAAAAATTTAATATTTGATTTAATGTCAGTGATTTAAAACGTTAGAAAATACACATAAAAACATGAATAATGGTTCATATTTCTATTATTTTACTTCGGTCTGACAGATTTTGTTTCGGTCTGACAGAATTTTCAAGCTTGTCAGACCGAATGTCTGACAGATTTTTTGGCCTTTCATAAAGTCTGTTTTCAAGGTTACTGTTCAATGTCAGCACAGTGCTGCTGCTTAACATTTAGGCCATTCACACTGGCAATTTTGACCACTGTAACAGGCCTGATCATGGTCCCATCTGGTCAACTTTTCTAATGTGAACACAGTCCAAAGAAACGCAGATCTGGACTAGTTTCTATCAGAGTTAACTCTAAATTGCCATCAAGACTGACCAGATTTTTACATTTGGAATGTATGGACACAAGTAGACAATTTACCATGTCTTGTGGATTATTCACATTACTGTCACGTGATTTGTGTTTTTTTTAGGTAAATTTTTCTTTTTTTAAATTGCTACTTAGACTCTAGCCATATTGTTATATCATCACTTTCTACTGAGATCTATGATGCACATGCTAAACAGAAAATAAGACTGATGAGAGGCAACAGAGCTAAATTCAATAAAAGAATGAAGCATGTGTAGCTAATAATATCTAATGTCTGTCCATAAAAAATCTTCTATAAAAAAAATCACCTGTGATGTAAAATAACCCTCCCAGATAAGAAATGAAAATGTACCCCTTAGAGTTACACATTCTGAGTCACTTTGAAAACTTATCAGACATAAGGACTGGGGATATGGAATTTTTCATGGAACAGAGATCAAAATTGTCAGGCATGTCCAACAGTCTGGTGATTCCATAAAGCCTGTGAACTGGCTTGGGTTGGTTCTCTGTGGTAAAGTTGATCAATTCTGAGATGACTTGTACTAAGGAAGAGATGTTGCAACTGTACTGAAAACTCACAACCCAGCAATTTTGAAAATAAGCCATTATCAAGAGGAACTGGTCACAACACAGCAACAATCCTGATAAAAGTTTACTAGTAACAATATTAAGCTCCAAACAATATGTGCATAATATATGTGTAAGCCATGTTTTCAGCTCATACCAGCTACCAGTACTAGACTTTTCCCGTACAGTAAAAAAACATATTGTTAGCAGGAACATACAATAAAGCTACACAGTACTTAAAGTTAACAGAATACTCACAATATCTATATCAAGCTTATCAAAGACAATCACCCACCACAACAGTCTATGGCGCATCTTCAGACGCAACTTGGTGTGACTTAGACTGCATTCAGAATGAGTTAATGCACACCAGCTAGTGCGCACCAAGACCATGGGGACTCTAGCTGAATGCAATCAGATTAGCAGACTAATACATATCTCCTTCCATTGGGAAGAATACAGAAAAGCCGGTATTACACCAGTAGAAAGTAGTGTTAGTGCACTAGCTAGGTTGACCAAACTCATGCTGAATGGCTCCTTTGACACTTGCCAATCACATAATTCTAAATGACAAGACATTAAGCCAAGGAATTGTTAGGGCACTGTGGGGTACACTCAATTATTTCTTTGTTAACTTCTAATATTATAACACGTGTTGCCAGCCATTTAATAAAAAGGAATCACTGGGTGCTTTCTTTTTTTCCCCCAATGTGAATGTTGGAGAAAAAATAATTGAATTAAGTTTATACCAGGAAGTAATTATTTTGTAATCTTAGCAGCCTATTTCACCTCATCAGATTTAATATTGAAGCTTACAGTTTCATTTATAGATAATGCATTTCTGTCAATACAAAATACTATTGTGTGGCAAAGTACAGTACCATTGTATCTTATATTCTGAGCAGAGTCTATTGTTTTATGGCAAGATTTATCACTAGTAAATACCTTCATACAAAGGAGACCTTGGGAGCTTTCAGAATAAAGTTCTTGTACTTGCAGGATCTATCTATCTAAGCAGGGATTCTCGCTATGCATTAAAATGTATCTGACAATTATTTGTTTATAATCAAGAGGTAATGAATACCGTAATAATTTTAACAACAGGTGTCAGCACAAAGGTCATGACACATTCTTTCAACAGGGGGCAGCATGTGTTACAAAACTTTGCCAACAACAGGTGGCGACTTTAGGTCCTTAGTTTTCCAGATCAGGTGGCAAGATATTATATGTCACAGCACTCATTTAATGGCAGTTTTCAGGGTTCTGTTCTGATGGTCACAGTATTACAGTATACTGATTTATAGTTCAATGATCAAGTCATACATTTATGTGCAAAAAATAGCCAAAAACAAATTATTATTTTGAGGTGCTGTATAATACTAATTTCTATTAAGTGACTTATATTGTCTTGTTGCAATTCATGCAATTCAAACACATCTGTTTTCTGCCTGCAACTTATTTATAGACTGCTGCTAAATTATTCTCCTCCTGAATAAAGCGCTTTTAAAAAAATATTTATTAAGTTATCAATGAATGAACAGTAATGCATGTACACTCCTACTGTGTTGAAACATTTCAAACTACTGGAGAAAATGTCTACATGACAAAAACAATAGAAACAAATGGTCAAAATGCCTCCTATTCAGTGAATAAAAAAAAAACAATGAAAATCTTTGATTTCAATTTTCTAAAACTATTCAAATCTCATTAGAATTGGACTAGATTTTCTAAAAAACATTCAAATCTTATTAGAATTGGACTAGGTGAAAATTAATGGTCTTGTATCTGACATATAAAAAACTTATTATAAACAGCTTTTGCATTCAGTAAACAAGGGTTATCTTCATCTATGTGTACGTGGCTTCTAGCCCATCTACTGCAAAAAAGATGTACCCAATGTAAAAAAAACCCTGTGGCTTATTTGCCAAACCACCTTCTGAGGTAAGTAATGGCTGGTATATAGATGTTAGATAAGATCACACAAAATTCTACCTGCTTGGGTACTATCCCAGTCTGATGGTGCTGTCATAGATGATTTATATGTCTGATGAGAAGATCAGGAGATATTATGTGCATCAACTGATTCGTATAATTTTTGATAATGTTTATCGATTTATAATTTTAGATAAACTAGTACTCATATATATCTTTAAAACAACTGCAAGAATGCTCATTTTTGTATTATTTCCTTTGTATTACTATTTTGTTAAGGTCAAAGACTATATCATATATGGAAAGCAGTTTGTTCATACTTCAGTCAGTTGCCTGTCAGTATTAATTAACAGTCTCTGAACTTTCCATCTTACCTGATTCTTCAGCAGGCATCGAGTTTGTGTATCAAATACTTACGTGTGACAAAATTATAAGGGAACAAAAGTTGAATATAATGCAGACTAGTGTTGAATTGGGATTAAGATTAAACATTCAACAATCTGATAAAATAATTGTAGTTGATAACATACTCCTGGCAAGTGTCTGGCATTTGATTTGATGGCCTGGAACAATATGAACTGATACGACCCTGTTTATCTTTACATGATCATGCCTGATATGTTTTTTTTTTATCACCTATGTTACATATTTTTAAAATTGTGAAGTTATCAGTCAAAATATTGTGATAAATTCATGGAAACTTCACAACCTTAAGGAACAATATCCAGCATCTGTCTACATATTCTTCCAATTTGGATTTCTTATCAATGTACTCCAGATGTCCCATAAAACAGAACAAGAGGTGCAGTGCCCCCCTCCCCCCCCCCCCCCCCACCTCTCCATGAACACTGGCTATCTTAGCAGTGCATTATGACAGACACAAGTTTTGTATAATCTGTGCATGTCATTTATGTATCAATATAGAAAGGACAGAAGTAACTATTAGCTACTCAGACAGACATTAGTCTTCTTGGTGCACTGCCATGCTTTATATGTTCATTACACCACTCAGAATACATACACTTTATCTATACAATGTCATATTATATATACTCTTTCCTGCTCTCTAGCTTATAGCAAAAGAGTAAATGAAATTTCACATAGAGTTCCAATATAAGCTGATCTCTAAATTTGAAGTAGAAGGCATCCTTCCACAAACTAGTAATGTCCTGAAAAACCAGTTCCCCCAGGCTTCCCTTTCATCTCCTTACCTAAGGACACTAACAGACAACAGCACAAAGTTTCCTGAGCTGACACACTCTTCAGGTTAAAAGTATCCACCATCCACATCTCAAACATCCTACAGTTCAAAGAGCAAGATTACATCATCACAACAGATCAGCCTGTGCCCATGCCAGTATCAACACACAGGTCAAGCCCTGAATCCAGTGGCGCACAGTTCTACTATTTCAAAGGAGCATGCGAATAGAATAAAGTTCTCTTACTTTATGATGCTGACCTCAACGAGTCTCAAAAATTTGTTGACGCTGTCTTTATTTGTACTTAAAACAGAGGGCACCATGTCAGCATATCAAAGAAAAGTTATGATATGTACTGTGCCTCTTTTGGTTGTTTGTATGAAATTGTGATAAAGACATTAATATCACATCTAGTGAATGGACTAGATAATGTATTATGTGCAGCCTGCAGGCATGCTTTACATGTTATATTAGCATTAGCTCTTAATTTATACCAAGTTTAGGAGAATAACTAAGCATACAATATATTTCACAATATTGGGAAAACCTCCTTGTGGATAATTGTACATTTTAAACAAACAAATAAAACTGTTTAGCTGCCAATATTGACAACTATGACAGTAGAATGCTTTAACTTTACGTGTGTGTGTGTGTGTGCATGTGCAAGCACCGTGTGTGCGTACACATATATACATGCACATCATTTCACTATGGTTAACAATGTGCAGACACAGGAAGAACTTTCATGTGAATATTTTATTATACAGGAATGGCATATTCCAATGTTTAAAACTTTATTTTCACATTCAGAGAATGATTGTATATATATCTATCTATTAAAAACAGCTACAACAAAATATTTGAGAAACTTTACAACTGGAAAATGAAAACAAATTCATGAGCAGAAAAATTGAAAGTGAAACTGAATGGAATAAATATAAGGCTGCAAATCCAGGAAGTGTGAGTAAAAATTCCCGAAGTACTTTTTGTTTCTTTAGTTTCACTTTTTAAAGTTCCAAACCAACTTCTGTTTTTAAACCACTTTTCTCTTGCCATCAAAAAATTACTATGGAGGCTATTGCTGTTTTTTTTTTATATTAATGTTGGCATTTTCATTTATTTAGATCCACTTTAACAGGAGACAAACCTCACTTGACAAACACTCCCATGACAACATGAGATTGAGTACAGAAATAATGACAACACGGAACTCAAGCATGAAGGCTACGAACCACAGTCTCTTTCCTAAACTAACACATAACTAATGATGCATTCAATATCCATGATGCCTCCACACTGTGACCAGACCACTGGAATTCACTGGAGATTTCTGGAGCTGGCAACTGGTACTCTATATCCTGTTGCCATCAACCATATGTGAACATTTCCTTCTCCAGTTTAATCACAACATTTAGATACTAAGTGACTGTAATGTAATGAGTTAAGGTTTAAACCAAGTAATATGCGCTAAATTGTTTTATTGCAACCTTGGGCCCCATTCTCATAGGCTGTATTCCCAGAGCTTTTAGATCGATCTATCCCCGCGGGGAGTCTCACTCTGTCAGATAATCCAGATTATCTGTCAGATAATCTACTCTCAGATAATCCGGCTTAAATGTCCGTCCCGCCTACTACAAGCTGTAAGGGGGTAATTAACTTTCGTGTCCGCTCGGTTGACAGCTATTTAGCGTGAACCCCCAGGGAGTTAGGTCGATCTAATGTAGATCGATCTAATCTCTGGAAATGGGGTCATAGATACACTGGTCTACATGAATTGACCAAATGCTACGGGGGATTCTCGCTGAGTGCTTAAGATGCCTCCTCCTAGCATCAAGTACAATACAGAAAAGCTGGTGATTATATGATTATGTGGAAACAAAAGGAGGCTAACATTCGGTTAAGATGATTGCACTATGCAAGAGTCCCTGCAGAGTTAGACTGACGGCACATGTATAGAAATGGGGTCTTAGACAACTTCCAAAAATTTGCATGCCACGGGCAGCATTAGGATATGTTGTCATCCAATAGGGCCGTTCAGTATGATTAACAGGAAAACATATGGAGACAACTCAATTCTGCACTTTTTAGACTTGAAAACGACCTTGAGTCAGTGAGTACACCATAGTCAGAATGTCAAATTAATAAATCAACAACAAACCTACCCAAAATACTTAGGTTTAATGTGACAGAGGTAAGACTCACAGTCAGAGCTTTAATTTACTTGCCAACCATAATAAAATACTTCCTTGCAAGATACACCATAGTCATATGTTGAAGGCTTGCTAGGCATTTAAAAAATGTGCTCATATTAAAGAAAGGCAAGCACTTGCCCCTTCCCTAACAGCATATGTTGTCCCAAGTATCTGCAAACACTAAGCAGCATTAGTACACTATATGCAGTTTGCATTTTTTTTTTTTTTGCCTTTCCAGTAGATTTTGAAACTTCCAACTACTTCCACTTATACACGACAGTGGTTCCCCATCACTGTCTTGTCTTTGCAATCTCATATTCATGAGTTTTAGAGAATCAAACTGCCATTCATCTAGAAAAAATCTACAAACCTTCCAGCAAAAAAAATCTCCATATAAACATCAACATCACTGTATTGCATCTTCTTTGTGTACAAGTTTAAACCAAAGTGACATCCCTTTTAATCTAATAGTTTGTGCTTTTCCATACCTGTATTATATTAGTAAACTCCCATGCTGAGGTGAATAGAACTTACCTAATAATAATAATAATATAGCTTACCCTACCTGTCCTGATACAGTGCACAAAACCATCCTAAGTAAAAATCAGTCATGCTCCTGGAAAGGAATCCAACATCATTGTGAACACTGCATCTCCACTGTACCTATACACATTCCTTGTAAACAAGCTGTCAGCCTTGATCAAAAAGAAAACAGTTGGCTCCAAGTTTTAATCCAATTTCCTCAACAGTCACATGGGAAAAACTGTATTCAAATTGAAGATAGATGACATGTGCAGGATTGTAGGACATACTACTGTCCAGGACCATTTACACTGAAAGATAAGCAACTACTGAGACTCGACTCTGATAGATAAACATCAAATTCTCCTTTAGTTTACAAGCATTACAACTTGTCAGTGTTTTTCTTTTAGAATAAAATAAACTGGCTAAAATCCCCAACTGATATTTATCATACTTTATCAAGAAAACATGTTTACATACTCTATCAATGTTATGACATTCTAACACTTTTACAGAATGAGTATTTCTAAGAACATTTTCATTATTTCTGTTACATTAAACCAAGGAGTTATAACATCTGTTATAACTCCTTGATTAAACTAACATCTTTCAGAAGCCTACCACTGCACATAGCCATATTATCAGCTTACTGTAGTATACAGTCTTCCAATACTCAAACTTGCCATCGGCAGGAGAAATGAACACCTTTCTAATCTTGAAAGTTGACAAAGAAAAACTATTTAGTGGTGCGATTTGGGATGTGGGAGCTGAAAGTGAACTAATTAAGTCTAAGGGAGCATCCACAATGGCCATTACCAACCTAGCTAATGCCACTTAATCCACAGGGACTAAGCTGAATGCAATCAGATTAACGGACTACTCTCTGACCACTACTCTCTAATTTCAATTAATAAACAGGTATGCGTTCTTTGCCAGACATTCCCTTTGAGGTTGTCAGTGGTGGCAATTTCACACCAACACCCATAATTTGGTGGTATTTTTGGTATATTTTGTTTAGGACCTTCGTTTTGTTCTGGATGTAGGCCACTCTTGTCACTGCTGCACTCCGTATGCATTATGTCTTTGAAACATTTAATGATGTTTTATAATAAGGTGGTACTTAGGTCTTCATTGAAATACAGCATGTACTACAAAGTAGTATTATTCAACTGGGACACATAATGAGGGTACATCTAATCACTTAATAAGAATTTTGTAAGGCCCAATTCAGAATGAAAGATCTGAGTACTAACAGGTCCAAGGCTCAAATATGGTGGGCCCTACATGAAAGGAAGATCATTTAATCACTTAATCTCCGCCCCTCACATGCCTCCCCACGCGTCGTCCCTGCAGGGGCACGGTCATTAAATATCGGCTCTATTCGATCAGAGGCATAGAGACCATTACAGGATCAAACAGTCTTCCTTTCATGTAGGGTCTGCCATAATTGAGCCTTGGACCAGTTAGAGAGCATTCACATCAAGAAGAGAAGAGGTCTAGCAAGGCGGAGACCTAAATATGGCGGACCTACATGAAAGGAAGACCGGGTAATGTCATTGTGAGACCATTTAAGGATTACGTGGTCTTCCTTTCATGTAGGTCCGTCATATTTAGGTCTTGGCCTTGCTAGACCTCGGCTCTTCTCGATGTGAATGCTCTCTTAGTACTAGGATCTTTCATTCTGAATGGGGCCTAAGTTGCCTACTGCCGTTATGACAAGCCAAGCTATCCGTTTTAAAAAAATTAGTAAGCTGTCCAGCCATCTTAAAAAATATAAGACATCCGGTGATGCCAGCGGCCATCTAAATGATGGACGGTTCATTGGGAAAAGCCTTGTTGTCACCTGTATTAAATTCTAGTTTCTGAGGTTGAATGCTTTGTGTCAGTATGACAGACAGAATATCAATTCCATAATTTTGTGATAGATACAAAGCAGGTTTTGCTTTTCTTATGGAATAGGTGGTGAATTTTGCACAAATAAGACATATGAACAGATGGTATCACTATGGGTTTATAATTGTTCATGGGTTATTGATTGGGGAACTTAAGAGGCGTGATCAGTCTGATATACCATCATGTCAACTATCACACAATTTTACTAAGAGGCCACTTAACAGCACATCACTGACAATGGCAGAGCAAACACTGGAGAAATCACAGTGAAAAGAAGCAAAATACAGCATTTGTGCAGAGCTGCATTTTAACAATATTACTGAGAATTTATGGATTATTTCTACAATTTATATCTCTAGCTTGAAAAGCAGCACAAGACTTGTCCTTACATGTATTTACACTTATAAAAAAATTCTGCTGTAGTTTCAGAAAGCCAAAAATAAAAGCTTACCTGCCAATGCTAATTGCAACACCCATATAGTAAGTTCCCAATAAAGTTAATGCATGAAGCTTCTTCACTGTGAGGCCAATAACTGCTTCAGACAGCTTCTAGACAGCCATGCCATAAATTCAAAAGCATCCTTCACGCACATTTCTAGCCATTGTGATAACTGACAATCCTATTTCAAGACAATTGCATCACCCAACCTCAATGACAACTTTGTAGTTTTCTAAATTTGTATACAGAAACAAGCTTTGTAGCTACTGGGGTCCAGAGCAGCGCTGCATAAGCAGACAGCTCGAGTTAACCAGCAAGTATCAAGTGGTGAGTCAGTTAATGCTGACATTTTCTATTTTCAGTATTTCACCCTTTAAATCAGCACTCTACATGCCTGGCATAAAATAATGAAAAAAACAGCTCTGGGGAGAAATGAAAGGTTATAACCAGCTAACTGCTAACAGCCTGAATTAAAAAATCATAAAACTGTCTCTTCAAGAAAATAAAATAATGTTAAGCTTGACCAACCTCCAGGACCTAGAATCTCTCACACAGAACACATCACCATCTGATTCCCTTTGTACTTCTAGGACCAACATTTTCACATGCAGTAATCATTTTCTTGAGTTTATGTCCCTTCCACAACACCAGCTTCACTTTTTCTTTTAAACTGATACAAATTTCATGTCTTGCACAGAAGGAAAAGTATGTCTTCATTTAATGTACATGCATGTAATGACATGTGCAAAGATGCTCTTTTGCAAATTTTTAAATAAATAAGCAATAACTTTCACCAGGTTTCTCACAACCAGGGCAGCAGTCTGAAACCAAGAATCCCCAGTACTGTATTTGTTCTAGTAAATATCAAATTTCTGCCACAAAATATCACCATTTTTTTCACAAAAAGTCAACACAGTAATTGCACTGAGTAGCCATCCAAGTAATAAATTTAGAGTAGAGAAGTGTTACACCTAGTCAATAACTTATCAAAATAGAAAAATATCAACTTGGAAAATAAAATCTTTTGTACTAGAAAAAGTTATCTTTGGCCCCTGGACCTGGACCCCCAGTATTGCCAAGGACTATAAGATTGCAGCAGGTGAGAGTGGTCAGGTGAGGAGAGCAGGACATCTGCTACATGACACATTCAGTTCTAGTTGCTGGAAATTCTGAATCACTGGAGATGATACTTATTATCTCTTAGAAATGACATCTCTTCAGGTTAAATAAGAAATATCATATAAGGCAAGCCAAATACTTTTTTCAAAAAGAAAAAAAAAGCTTTCACTTTGTGTAATATTCACAAGAAACCTTGACTGTTAACAAATACATCACTGTAGCAGTGATAAGTTGCATTTATAAATATATATACATACTTTCTACCATCACCATCGTCTTTAATGCACAAATATAACAATGGTGGCGAATGAAATTCCATACAAAAAATTAAAACTACTAGCACAATGTAATGTGATGTAATGCAACACTTGGAATTCTTAGATTCCAACCCTAAGACCAGGAAAAAAAGCACTTGTAACGAATAACAATAGTTACGTGCAAATGAACATGTTGTACGCTTACATAAGCCAATGATAAGGTATGTGGTTTCATAGACATTTGTGGTTTTATCTATCATACAGATACACAAAAATACGCAAAAAATACCAGTGGTCCAAAAAAATGCGGTATGGTGTACATTTTTATATTCTTCTTTTGCAAACTGAAAGAAATCTACATGTTCCTAAAACTGACACAAATGTACTGACAGACAGTCAGTCAGACCAGACACTCAACAAATATTTCAAGATTAATACCATAATTTCCCCCAAATTATAACATGTTTCCCTATAAAATAATTAGACATTTTTTTTTCAGATATGATTTTTTATAATATAGATATGATACCCCGGAACACCATCAAAGTAAATTACATTTATACATATTTTTAGTTTCCACAGCCTAATAAAACACACCTAGTCAAGCACAGGAATGGAATGCATGTAGCTTAAATAATAATGGCACTTTTGTGCAGAGCGGGACTTGGTAATCAAAACAACATAACACAAGGTAAAACAATTGGCTAAATTCTTTTTCAAGAAAATGGATCATCCAAAATCTAACTGCAATATGTCAGAAAGTGATTGCATTGCATCAAGAAGAAATGATTGGCTTAAACAATATAGGGTTGTTTTGACTTGATTTAGTCAAATGTAAATTATTTCGAGAAAAAAATCATAAAAAATACTGATTTGGCTAAGGACTAAAAATTGCTAGCACTACTCCAGCAAAAGAGCAAATCCCACTCTTAAGCGGCTTTCCAGATATACCATTCATTCCATGACTCGACTTCCAGATACTAGTATCGAGAGAATCTTGTGCCAGTACCAAACTGTGTCAAAAAGAGAGACTGACTGCCGATGTTGGACAGGGAACAGTGAAATTATGTTATTGATTATGGCCAATTATCTATCAATATATTTTTTGAAAGATTTAATTGTCCTAAGGTAAGCTCAACAAGGAGCAGTTCACACAAATCCTGGCTTGGACTGCTTTAACAATAATAAGAGTAAGACACATACAATCAAGCTGAACTGAGGGAACAGAAAATGTGCAGTCCATCACTTTATCAGCCACTTGCTAAACCCCAGGAAAGACCACCTGAAGAATTTCAACAAGAGGGGTCCCTGAATGTACCTGGAAGTTCTTTCTGGCAGAGGATTCATCAGGCCACCTCTTGGGTAGTTTAAGAGACCATTCATACAGATAATTAGATCGATCTACCCCCCTTGGAAGTCTCACTAGATTGCTGTCAGCTTAACTGGCTTAAATGTCTGTCCTGCCTACTAAAAGCTGTTAGGGGGTAATTAACTTTTGTGCGCGCTTGGCTCCCGGAAGCCGACAGCAATTTAGCATTTACCCCCCCCCCCCGGGAGTTAGTTCGGTCCAGATGGATCGATCTAAATCTGTGGGAACCCAGTCTAAGTGTTCTACTCTGCCATCTATCTGCTCTTATCAATGGGCACCAGCTGCTTGGCTTGGTGAACTTAATTACATACCCTAAAACTGCATCAAAACCATGTCATATGTCACATATATCTAATTATCTCTCTCTTGAACTATTAGACTAGTATTTGTCAATTTTGCACCTGAATCAATTTGATCAAATTGAAAATCTTTAAACTAATGGGCAATTGAAAATTGTTTTGCCTTTCTTTGCTTCTAGTTCAGCTCAACATCATTGTAAAACATTTTGGTCATAAACTGCTTCCTTTTTCTCCAGCTTTTTGTATGTTCCATGACACATGACATGAAAAAGGCTCCCAGATACAAATGCTGAATTTCAACATACCTATGTCTATTTGTTATCCTATTTTCTACCTCAAGACATGTAAACAAGCAGGTGTTTCCCGTTCCTAGAGTCATAAATTACAGTAAAAATTTAAAGATAATACCATAATTGTATGACAAATGTGTGCGTTCTCACATTGCCAAGATGCTAAACTGTAAAACAGTTGTTTACATTTCAACTCTGTGCAATAGAATGAGAATAACATTACAAATGTAAATATTTATTGGCAGCACTGGTAAACACCAGTTGTCACCATTACACATTTTTGCCCTATTTTATATTGCATCCTTTTTATAATTTACTGTAATGCTTTTTTATGAGAATAATAAATCTTCCACTTAGCTTTCAAGACAGTTCAACCATTTAAAAAGACTCTTCAAAAATTATTTTCCTGTAATTGTTTTCTTAAAAATAATCATATACACAAATCCATACACAACACCCATGGGCTAAAACACAAAATAATACCAAAATTAAAGAAACCTGGACATGCTCACAACCTCCTTGCCCCAATCCTACATGGAAAGATTTTCACTTCAACTTTTCATAACATCAACAAGTTAATTGAGTACAAATATACAACAGGTTATGGGGTCTTAGAGCTGAGTGCATGGGAATATTATGAATGGAACCAAAGACCACAGAAAATATCAAAAACACATTGCCAAACAACTGGCTTCTTGACACTTCAAGTGCATAACATGTGTACACTTCTTAAGCCACAAATACAGATCTTTTTTACATTTGTAAATGACATTAAAATCAATCCTGCTTTATATTTTTAATGCAGGTTTCCATTAGCCCTCCTGTAATATCAGTAATTCTTTGTGATAATGGTCATTTGACATTTTGTAGAATTTTTTTGTCATCTTCTTCAGTGCTGAAGATACAGTGTGAAATTGTTTATAAGCTCTCTCTCTCTCTCTCTCTCTCTCTCTCTCTATATATATATATATATATATACACATAGTGCAGCAGCAAATACTTTTTTGCAGCTGCTATTCTTGTTAAGCAAGAACATGTCCCTGTGCCAGCATTGTGACGAGGTGGTTAGCTTACAACCTACAGACATTTTTAACAATTTATATTTTTGCTGTCAGGAGAACTTATGTGTAGACTGACTTGCTGTTAGTAGACAAACAGAGAATAACTATGAGGAGAAAACTCACAGGACTTCCCAAACAAAAACTTGTTCAATATGGCTCCAGTTGGCAGGAAGTTGTATATCTTTTCTAATTCCTATAAATAAATCTGAGATAATTTCATTAATTTATCCCAAGAGCATACTTCCTGGTTTAAAATGCATATCATCCTCTCAAACTCACATGAAATAGAAGGGATTCACATAAAATGGAATCAAATAAACTGATAATAATGAAATAATGTGTGCTATGAGAGAATAATAAGTACATGTAACTGTTATACTCAGACTTAATTATTCCATTTACATAAAAACTGAACACAACAGTATCTCCCCCTCTGTAACAACCTTTATCTGTATGAATTTTATGCACTTTTATACCTATATTTACTACAAAAAAAAATTGGAGATGGAGTACAGATGCTACTACAACTCTACCTTCCTCAGATTTGAACATATAACAAAAACATTTTACTGTGTGGAAAAGAAGTAACATACTAGTAGTTTACTATTGTTGAATGGTTCATGACCTACTTTTAAGTTGTGACAGATTAGTTCAGTGACACTTCCGTTTTCATAAAAAGGAAGGTATACAGTCATTTCACATTAAGTTCTCATCAGTACCTATTTGCAGTATGCATGGCAGTGAGTCAGTGCTCACCTGTATTATTCTACCTTTACACATCACTCTGAAAATAAGAATTCAAATATATGACAAGTAGTTTGAGTCAGCAGAATATACATAAAACTTTTAAGTTTTATTTTCACTCTAGACCCATTTGTCCATTTTGCCTTCAAATCACTTCATTATCAAATATCTATCATTCAAACATTAGTCAGCTGAGTCAGCAATATGATGGATTACTGTAAAAATTATCATTCAAATTTTATTCCACTTGAGTCAGCATATGTGGAGTGGATTTCTTTCATTCCTCTGTACTCATGACATGACCACAAAGATATAGTGTATATTGCATACTATAAAGATACAGTCTCGCATTGTGCTTACTATCAGATATTGAGTACACTGTAATCTACTAATGCTAGTTACAGCATGTCAAATCAAAGCCAGCATATTTTCCAATTAACTCAATCAGGTAAGTTTAATTTCAAACTTACTGAAAAGCTTTAAGGAGTTCTAACAAACACATCCAGTAATTTTGTTCAGCCAAATTATTAAAATGTGTAAAGTAGAAATAGTGCCCTAAACATTCAAGACATAACAAAAATTATCCACTTAAAGGATAAATATAGTGTTTTAAGAAGAGTCACTTCTTCTAAAGCAAACGTGTGGTTCCAATGGATGCACACACATTAGTTTACAATTAAAATTTCATTTTTCATTCATCGTGACAGACATGATGCAAATGCTTCATCAGTCCAAGTAGTTTGGTTGTGAGATAATGGATGAGTTAATGGTTTTGGCTTCTGGTCAGCACTACACTAATCAATACTTGAATTTAACAGTTATGCATTAAAAGCATGTTATCTTTCAGCTACAAAAAGCTGACTCTCCATAAAAAGCTCTTCAATGAAGGAAGTCAAACTACTTTTATTGGCTTAATCTGTAGTTTAGGCTTGATGAAAATGTCAAACTCCAGTCCAAGAATCAGAAGCATCAAAACTTATATAAAAGATATCAGGAAAAAAATAAAGAACATATGTTTCAATTTGACGTTAAAGAATACCAATTAAAGCATTTTGCAAAATCCCTGCCTTTTGTCATATTCATATGTTCATCTTGACAACCTCATCTGGGCACAGGAACACAATAATGGAAACTGTCCAAGACATTCTCCACAAACATGCACTGTGGAGCTGAGTAGCAAGATCTGACCTTATAAACTGGTCTTCTGCTATAGGACAACCAATGTCACCAAGGTAACTTGGGCTAAGTACAGAAAATCAACATTTGC
Source organism: Lingula anatina (assembly GCF_001039355.2). The sequence continues at coordinate 9,643 of NW_019775935.1, read as the reverse complement.
ATCTTGTTTACATCAATGCTGTATGAAAAAAAGTCATATTAATCTTGAAGTAGTTTTTGTGAAATAGCAGTCATAATATTATGTGAATGTCTTTATGATAATAGTCAGGGGTCAAGATGAGCATATGAATATGACTATTATCATAAAGACATTCATATAATATTATGACTGCTATTTCACAAAAACTACTTTCCTGAAATTTTGACAGACTTTTTCATCTAAATTCCACACTTAATTTTGCTCACTGCATAATGTGCCACTGATGTGCATAATGTTAAGAATGTGGTAATACATTCTTGATAGTATCAAATGTGACATGAGGTAAGATGCTGGCATCTAGGGTACATAAAACAAAGGGGCAAGTCATACACAACATAGCTACATATCAGTTGTGAACACCAAACTAGAGTAAAACGAGCCCAGGTGTCAGGAAATAAGATGATGAGCAAGTTGGAATTCCAACAATAGTTTAATGCACAGCCAACAACAACTTCTTCAATACCACAGACAGATTATTTAATGCATATGTACCCTGATCCTCAAATAAAAAGTTGAAGACATATAAAAGGGTGAATAACCAGTTGAAAACACTCAAATTCCTTCACTGTTTTACTACAGAACATGGACTGTGCACTTCGAGTATGGCCAATTTAAGCTGCATGTGATACAAGCCCAATCCCCTCACTGCTAAAAGAATGCACCATTAGGCACACCACAAACAAAATGCCTGTTGTTTTGATTTCACATATTTCATATGGTAAAACACTTTGATGTATATATCATAGTATTACACTGGAAATCCTCAACAAATTCTCAACAACTGCTTGTAGAGAGAAAGCCTCGCTATCTCAACTGACCATCTGGCCATGGCATCATTAATATCCTCACAGGGAGAGCTGTGGTCGACAGTGGGTCGCCACCTCAACAAGTGGCACTTATTTGCCATCCTTGCGCTCGGTTCTCTGCGGGGAGAAGTTGCCTATACTTCATACGTAACGCTTTTAATGCAGTTAAATGCAATAACACAAAGGACTGCCACTAGATAACAACCTTGTAGTGTGAAATATGTGATATTAAAACAGGACCATTTTAACCCTGGCACTAATTCAAATATTTATCATGACAAAAACAAGCGTAAACAAATAAATGAATGATCTCGAATTTAAGGCACTTACCGCCTTCAGAAACTTTATGGGTCCGTTTAACTTCTTTTCTGGGGGGGATTTAGTTAACCAGCCAGAATAAATGATATCCATACTAGCTGCGGCCTTCACTGCTGCATCGATGACTTCGTCCCTTCTTCTGATTTGTCATTCTTTGAGAAATGAACAGGAAACTAACTTCGGGACTAAACAGGAAGTTTAATGGCGGAGAGTCGATTAAGTATCCCTGACGTCACCAGAATTTCGTAACGCGCCTGCTGGTTGGTCAATATGGGCATGGTGCATGGAAACTACCAATGAAAAAAGTTTTTTAATCTAAGGAAGGGGATTTTTTGATATCATGAAAGGCTATGTTTACAATCGGTGGAGTGAATAGCAGTGGCCACGATTTTACAAATTTTAACCATATTTATGGGTTCAACTGCCTCTGTACTTCAGTGGAGGTGCAATGACTGTAATTACCTCAATAGTAAGGACGCTGATGTCTGCTACCGCTGCCACAAGGTTCGATCAGCAGAGCACTGTACGGACTGTAACTCTCACCTTGTCGACAATGGGTTGAAAGAGAAAGCAGTTGGGGATTACCAGGGCCAGGAAAGCGTTACTGATGGGTAAATTTGGTTTGATGCCTGTATGACAACTGGTGGGCTAATACTGTACTACATGATAATCTTATTAAATCGAGTGCTTTCTTTTAGGTCCGTGGACAGGAGTGTTGGGTTGTGAAAAGGACCGCCCTCTCATGCCCAGGATGCCCGCTCTGAATAGAAATTTGATGTAGATTCTACCCCTTTCTTACGTTTTGTCAACTAAGGATGTTTAAAGAGCACACATTTTCAGAAAGAGAACCCCTGTTGAAACTGCTACCAAAATATAGATCTATCTTTATACTGGTAGTGTTGTTAATTATCATGTGGCAATGACTCATGTAGAAGGCCAAATTGAACTACTGTCAGATTTTTTTCCATATCTTTTAAGCTGACACTGAACTACAGGCTTATACATATTTACTGCTGTTTACTTCTTCTTTTCACTGTCTTCAGACTAAAGATGGAGAGAGCTGCAGAAGGACACCTGATTGTCAGAAACAGTCAAATAATCACCAAGGAATGGTGCTGCAAGTACTGTCGCTTCATCAATACACTTACAGTACAAGTATGCCAGAAGTGTAGCTACCAGAGAGACTTGATTGTCCCTCAGAGTGTTTCCTCAAATAATCCTGATGGTTCATTAAAGGAAAATAAGAAGGATGAAAAGGTGGCAACAGCTTCTTCAGATAAACCTTTGCCAGGTACAACTGAGGAAAAAATTCAGGATAAAGAAAACACTCTAAAATCTGCTTCAGTTACCAGTAGCAAAGAATATGAAAGAAGTGACGAAAACAGCTCCACTTTACCTGATTATACAACTCAAAAGATACATTATGCTCCTTGCAAATTGGAAGAAAATGATGTTGAAATGGACTGTGCACTCAACCCTGTAATTATACAGGTTTATGACAAAGAGGACCTACAGGGAAGGAATGGAGCTCGAAAAATATCTCCAACATTTGTAAATAGTACAAACATACAGAGTGATACCACTTGTACTTCCATTGGCTCAATCTTATATCCCCCTAGCACAAACTATAAGCCTCCAGTTCCTAATACTGCGAGACATGTGACCACTAATGACAATATTGTCCCAATGCAAAATTCTGAAGGCGGCTTTGCTTTTGCAACTTGGAAGTGTAAGAAATGTACATTAGATAATCCAGTGACTGTAAAGCAGTGTACTGCATGTGACTCCCGTAGAACATCAAGTACCCCAGTGACCTTTCCTTCCAGCTCAGCATTGGCAGTTCAGAACAAGCACCGCCATCTGGAAAAAAGTAGTTCTGACTCTGCTGTACCCCAAACTTTATGTAGTCTTCCTAAGCAGATACCAAAGTCTAAAGAAAAAAACACATCACAAGAGTCCCTTCGTGTCAGAGAAGAGAAAGAGTGGACTTGTAAGCACTGCTCATATTCATGCAATCCCCCGTGGCAGAAACAATGTGATAGGTGTAATGATCCTACAACTACCAAGACCAGTGCTGTAGGTAGTTCCAGACAGGACCCCATTGATCTAACCAGGGGCTCTTATCACTTGTTTTCTCATGAAAAATACCAAGAGCCTGTTGTTGATCTCACATCGGAAGATGTTGAGATGGAGGAGGATTTTCAACGAGATCCCTCACAGCCTGATCCAGGAACTGATTCTGAGAAGGCTTCTACATGGACATGCACAATGTGCACTTTTAATAACACAGCATTTAATACCAAGTGTGAAATGTGTGACTTCCCGAGACCCCAAGATGTGAAAGAAGACAAATTATCACATGGGGAAATGTGGGAGTGCCGTAGATGTACACTACAGAACCCAGTGACTGCACCAGTGTGTGGTGCCTGTCAATCCAAGAAGGAAGTCTTGTTACCTAATGCAGATGATATACCTTTAGATTACAATGTATCTCCTCTGAACAGTTCACCAGTGCCAATCACATCCCCTGCATCAACATCAGTGGCAAGATACAAAACAGCAGCATTAGTGACAACACCACAGAATAAGGCGATTGCAGCTTTGCCTGCAACAGCAGCAAATGCTAAAACATCAGCAACAAACACACATTTACAATCAAGTACAACCAAAATGACTGACAGTGAGCAGTCAGTGTCAAAGCACAAAGAACCTGTGGAGTCTGAGTTGCCTCCTCTACCTCTGTCACCATTGTCAAGTTCAAACCACTTCTCACGACCACAATGGACATGTACTGTCTGTACCTATGTCAATGACCTCAGTGCAAAGACGTGCCATGTTTGTAGGACTTCAGTACATACAGCTGCTAAAGTAAGTGGTGTCTCTCAGTCCCAGACAAATCATGTGGTAATTTTCAATTAAATATTTTAACCAGTCTCATCACACTCCAAAAAAAAATGAATTTAAATATATTGCTAAATTAACACACTATGTGACCCAATTTTTACTTCAATAGCTTTTGTGTGATTTGACTTTTGTTGTTGTATTAAGCATTTGCATTTTATAATGAAAAATTCAGTGAATATTACGGTATTCGATGATTATTTTAAATCTTATATTTAAAATTTGGTTGAGATGTGAAATTACTAGTATGATAATTCTATTGTATGGTATATTGTTGTTCTGCCAGTCTCCTGGACCAGCCCCTACCTCTCCTCCACCATCAGTACCACTCTCTTCCTTGCTGAGACAGGAGAGTAAACTGATGGAAACTGTGAGGCATAAGGAAGAAGAGAAAGCTAAGGAAATTTGGGAAGGAATCATTGCATATTGTAAACAGGTACTTAATACCAATGCATGTCTGTAAAACATTAAAAATCATCACCATTTTTAGATGGAGCTAAAGAGTTTAGAGTCCTTATAATTGTAGATGTCAGTTGCAGCCTTTCTAGCTTTGTGCTGAATACATATATTTTTCCTTAACTCTCATTTATGTAAATTATCCATCTTTCCACCCATCAAACTACCCAGTTTAGTGGTCTATATGACATTGTCTACACTTCACTTTACTGATTTAAATAAGCAAATTTTAATTCAGTAGCTTTTGGTCTTTTCCTGTCTTATCAAATTAGAATGACATTGGCTTTCACTGCCTGGCATTGATCATGTTGACATCAGTTATCAGGAAATTGTTCTGCTTCTTATCACAGGAAGTATGATTAAAACTGGAACTGGGTTTGTGAAATATTTCATTAATTGAACTGAACATTTCAGAGTAGAGATAAGCCTGTAGATGATAAATACTTTTCTTAATTGCAAGTTTACAGATTTGTGTGTGAAATATTTGATATATTGAACATTTCAAAGGAGAGCTAAAGAAATGTGCATGTGGTATTAGTAATCTTTTGGTTTAGAGTCTTTAAAATGAAAACAATAGAAGTGAGGAATGCATAATTTGTTACCAATAAGATCATAAAAAAGTTAATGAAATAGATTATCATTTTTACCAATTGTATGATATTTCAGAATAAAGATAGGTTTGTTGATGATCAGTTTCGACCGGGTCCACAGTCTCTCAACTACAAGCCCCAAGATCACCCTGATTCCCCAGTGATGCAGTGGTTAAGACCACAGGAAGTGGCCTGCAATAGTATGCAGGAGAGGATGACCAACTGGACTGTATTCAGGAGAAGTCCTATGCCATCAGATATATCACAGGGTGTCCTAGGGAATTGCTGGTATTCCTTTTTGAATTCGCTTTTATTTGCAGTATCTTCTAGTATAAATCTGTATATTCTAATAATATATGTGTCCTTGTGTATTCATATGTAGGTTCATATGTATGTGTTTGTATACAATCTTTCTATTTCGTGAACCTAACGGAGACACTTAAACAGAGCCATGTTTATGTGGTTACAGATAGTGCAAAAAGAACCTAAATCTCCTACTTTTGCATATGCCATAATTTTCAAACCCATTTTAAGGATGTCACTCCACATTCAACTACATGTATATACAAGTGCAAACTACCCATGCAGGTATGTCCATGGGGATATTTAAATAGAAGCAGATGGTGTGTCTATGTGCCCCTCTTGACATTTCAGGTTTCTCAGTGCCTTGGCAGTGCTAGCAGAGAGGCCAGACCTGGTAGAGAAAGTGGTCATTACGCGTGAGGTGTGTCCAGAGGGAGCATACCAGATAAGGCTGTGTAAAGATGGCCTGTGGACCACTGTCCTGGTGGATGACCTCTTCCCGTGTGATGCCTCTGGAAGGCTAGTCTACTCTCAGGTGGGGAAAAGTCTGGGTACTTGATCTATTCTGTTTTTGTTATTGTTAGGATATAGATTGTTGAATATACATTTTTTTTACACAGTGGTATGGTAATTTTTTCCTTGACACTGCAATATATTTTTCTATTCTTTCATATGACAGTGTAACTAATATAGATGTTTCTGCTTTGAAAGAACAGTTTTAAATGCCTAAGTTTTTGTTACTGCTGGGTGTGCAATAGCACAAGTAGACAAATAAGTAGTCAAAATGGCCAAGGGTTATATATAACACAGAAAAAAGCAGAAATGTCTGTTTAAATATCAATTTTTGAAAAATATAAAACAATGCCCTTGGGCATTTCTTTTAGTTATGCTATTTGATACTATATGGTGGCATTTTGGCCAGGTTTTGTGGCAAAATATGACTTTAATGTATTTGTGTATTCTACTTATATAAAAATTCTAATTGTAGGCTAAGAGGCGCCAGCTGTGGGTTCCTTTGATAGAGAAAGCCCTAGCCAAGGTACATGGCTGTTATGAAGCCCTCATAGCAGGAAGATGTATAGAGGGTCTGTCCACACTGACTGGGGCACCTTGTGAGAGTATAGCACTGCATAGTAAGTATGGGATTATAGGGAACTTCCCTCACAGCATACCAACCCCCCATCCCACCCCCCAGGAAAAAAACCCTACCACAAATTTAAGATTTGCATGCATTTTATGAATGTGTTTTGTGTTTCCTTATGCAATTCCAACATTAATAGTTAATTTGAAGAATCAGAAAGCTCAGATTACAGTCTTTTGCTGGCCCTAAAATGGATGATGAAAGGAATGAATTATCTGATCTTAATCCTGTGCATTTTCACTGTTATCCCAATTACATTGTATTGATAGCAAGCTCTGAACTACTGGAGAAGGGTCAACATCTGTCTGTTTCAGTTATTGTCATTTTAATACTAGAAACAGACATAGAGCTGTGAAACATTGTATGGATCTTCAAGTCATTGGAGTTCTTATCACTGAAAATACCCCTTTACAGTGCAGTGCAGTTATTCAAATATTCTAGTTATATATGGTAGTTCATAAAAATTCCAGGGTGAACATCTTTTATATCATAGTTATTGTCAAAGGTCAATATTTCTGAAAGCCATTTATTAAGGCTCTGTGAAAACTGCATAATAGTTGTCCCCCAGGGAGTGAACTTTCATATCTCAGTTTTTCTTGTCAGGATACTGATATTCTGATTTAGTTTTTCCATCAACTAGAAAAATTATAACTGATGGATACCAATTGAAATAGCCTTATGAAGGCCATAATAATCAATAATTGTAATGCAAAATATGGCATATTCATACTGTACTTTGTGATTACTTTATTGTTGTTATTTTCTCCAGACAGTGGAAGTCCCCATGAAGATCCAGTGGATGCTGACTTCATATGGGCACAACTACTCAGTTCCAGAGAATCAGGGTAAAATCAATCAATATCTCTATCATATTCCTTTCCATGTATACTTTGCATTTTATTTTAAAAGAATTTGTGACTTAGTGTTTTGTACTGAATTGGATGTTGTTATCTTATTAGAATAAGCATATGGTATCTCATTTGAGGAGTTCTGTGAACTGAAATGACTTGACATTCTTTATAAATTTGGCCTGGATATCCTGTTGGAATAAAGCCATCAAAGTACATGTTTCACCCCTACAGAACTTCCTGGTCTATACATAATACGTGTGTGAGGCAGCTGTTTGTTATCAGTGCTTGTTAACATTCCCTGTTATTTACTTCCCTGTCTCTTAATCCAGATGTTATCAACAATATCGGGAAATTGGACTTTAAAATGTTACAGTAATAAAATATTCACATTCAGGTCATTACTTTAGATGTGAAAATAAAGTAGAAATACACACATTTTGGCCCGAGATAAAAATTGAGCTGAATCAGGGGCTAATATTACCATAACAACCACAAACTTAACTCACCATGGGGCAATCTTGAGTCTTTCAACACAGGTGTGATTACATGATTTCATATTTACTAAAGATGCATTTTCATCTTGTTTTATTTCCAGCTTTCTCATGGGTGCATCTTGTGGTGGAGGCAACATGAATGCCAATGAAGAACTCTACCAAGACTTAGGTCTTCGTGCTAGACATGCATATTCCATCCTTGATGTGCAGAATGTTATTGGGAACAGGTAAGAAACCGATAGATAATAATTGGTTAGACAGATAAAAAGATCCATTTTATCATCAAATGCTACGATATTCAATTGTGTCAACAAAATGTTCCATATCTATACATATGTATAATTTACTGGTATAATATTATAAAAAATATTGTCTTTGGATGAGGTCTGCAAAACAACATTAATATTGACCAGAAGGGAATGTCAGTAATTATTTTATTATATAATATAATACCTAAATGTCAACATGAAAATTGCTTCATGTCTGTCATCAGACATAGTTATGTCTGATTGATGATATATTACCTTTAACCTTATTGGTATAAAAATCAGCAGTTATGTCACTGGTAAATAATATATGTTATCAGACCTTTTAATTTGCTGATATAAGATAGGATAAGATCTGTATTTATTGTGTAAAAATCTTTTAAAGACTTTGTTGAATGTTACTTTAAATGAATCCTGATACACAGAGTTTTTAAATTAGCTATTTTATTTTGTATAAAAGAATACATATGAATATTAAAATCTTTTTCAGACTTCTGAAAATTCGTAACCCATGGGGGAGATTTTCTTGGAAGGGGGACTGGTCAGACAGATCCCCCAGGTGGCAAGAAATTGAAAAAACACGAAAAAACCAACTACTGGTTCATGGAGGACAGGAAGGAATATTCTGGATGTCGCTGGAAGATTTTCTCAGGTATAGCTTTTCCTTTAGTTTTAGATTGTAAGGAGATTATGTTACTGCAAAAGCACAAGAATGAAATCAAATCCCTTCATTCAGTACATAGTGGTTTGACTTGCTAGGTTTTTCTTTTTGGGAGTTATTGATATGGAAATAATTCAAAAAATATTTATTTATATGTTACATTTAAAAATACAAAGATTTGCAATGTCAATCATTGTTATCATGGCTGTTACAGTCCTACATTTTTGTTCAGTGTTCATTGGGGTGTTTTTCATATTTGTTTTAAATATTTCAGCTATTTTGACAGCGTTGATATATGCAAAGTCAAGGGAGACTGGAGAGAGATGAGACTACAGGGAAGTTTCCCACCAAATGCTAAAGGACCAATGCAGGTTGCTATGGTTACAGTGTACCAACCAACTGAAATAGAATTTGGTCTTTTTCAAGAAGGTTCAAGGTATGTGTTATTGTTACAGTACAAGTTCTGCCAATTGTGTCCTCATTTTATACTGTCTTACTTGTACAACCAAATTGCTTGTGTATCAAACAGTACAAGCACAGTGAAACTGTATGTAATTTTCATAGTTTCACAGCTAGTGCAATGGTGAGAGGCAACTTACTGTATTGGCTCTCAAGAAACAGTGCTACAATGTACAAAGAAATCTTGGATTGCGCTTATTTATTATAACATTATAAACTCTGTAAAATATGTTGGTCACAAACTTTGTTGGGTGTAAGTTGATGTTATTCAGCAAATAATAACATGGGTTTCTTTTGGAAAGTTAACTATCACATAGACAGGCAGGCAGATAAATAGCAGGGCCGTAGCCTTCAGGGG
>NW_019775934.1:108841-163197 GCF_001039355.2 Lingula anatina | reverse complement strand
AAAAAAAATATATTTATTAGGGATATTGGCTGAATAGAACAGGGAATGTATACCTAATTTAGCAGCAGTCCTTCTAGCTGGATATACATGACCACAAGGACAGGAACGGCAAGCCACAGGAATCTGGGGAAAAAAGGCAAAAAAAAATAATTCCAATCCAATTTTGTTCTTGTATAAGATAAAAAAATTCAACTTAGCCTGCTTTAAACAATGTAACTTTTTATCATCTTTCTGGATAAAAAATACAGGCAGATTTCATATAGCATAGATTGAGATTTTAAAGAAAGTTTAAATGGGATGCATTCAGGAAGCTTCACCCCAAATACATGATATGTTTTAGATAAACACTGGGTGTCACTTTAAATATATATTTTTCTCCAAAATGACCATGCACATGGAGCTGGCTGCACATAAAATTTTACACAATATATCCAACCATTTGCAGTTATGAAATTACATTAAATACATCATTATCTAAAAATAAAAAGTGTGTATAAGAGATTATAAATAAATAAATAATTACAGGTTTATTTTCACGAAAAAAATATTTCGAAAAATTAAAAAAGAGAAAAACTTTTTTAAAAACAAAAAGAGTGCAAAGTCAACACTCACTTGCTGTTTACATGCTGGGCACCGTTTCGTCACTGTTCTAGTAAACTTATCTTTCGGTCTGGAGCTCATTGCACGAAACGAACTGTATAAATATCGCAAAATGTACTAGGCTTTAAAAGTAAATTAACTGCTCATTTTATTCATGCTTTCTCAGTGTTGACAAACTGCATCCGGAAGTCTCGCGTGTCACGTGACTAAAAGATGGGCCTCATCTCAAACCACAACAACAACTTCAACAACAATCAAAATTTGCAATTTAAAGGACCGCTTGTTTGAAATATTTCACTACAACCAAATTCAACTTAAGATAAGATATAAACATTAAGTGTGCAATATGCCATTAGATAGAAACCTTTTTTTTGTTTGACCTAGATTACAAGTTCACGATGGCAGAACGAGAGTCTCGTTGACACTGTTTTCTGGGTCACTACAACAAGTGCTTGGCGATCTGTGCAATCTTTAGGCATTCCACAAAATTCCATTGCGTATTGAAGAAAATATAGAATGGTAAGTTAATTTTTCTAGTCAGCAAAATAGTAGAGAGTTAAGGTAACTAAATTAAGCAAAAATAGACGCAGTGTGATGTGTTTCCGTTGTTTGGTCTTCTCATAAAAATAACGTACTAGTAAATGTCGCTCAAGAACGCGAGTGTATGTAGCTTACACGGGTTCCACTTTTTCGTGTTCTACTTCTAAGTCTGTAGTTTTGCTACTTCTTAATAATTCTTGAATTAAAACTTCGGTTTTGTTTAAAAACTGACAAAACTAGTTGCGTTTTTGAAGGTTTTGTGTGCAATTTGCAATCACTGGCACTGAATTTATAATTTTTCGTCCAAGATAAGACAGGCCCATTGAAAGTTATTGTAGTGCAAGGTCTTAGTTATAAGACATTTGATAAAATGACGGTCTACATTGTATTGCCTTGTACAGATAGCCATTATAATAATAGTGTTGTGAGATCACCTGCCTCACGGTCATGTAAATTGTTATTATTCAAAGTGACCAGTCACTTAATATGCTGAATGTGATGTGGTATGAATAAAATTGTGCATGTGTGTTACAAGAGGGGAAAAGTTTATAAATACAGGATAAACTTTTCCTAAGATGTACAATGTATGTAGTCTTGAAAACCAACACTGGGAAAAAAGTTATGAAAGGTATATTTTTATTCACAAAATTGTATCATTCAAATATTCTGAAATAAAGAAAAATATTTCAATAAAAAATTGAAGTTGACCTAATTAATGACAAAAATCTCATAATTCTCTTTAAGCCCAGTGAGACCACTCAGGTCAAGGTGGTGGTCAAGGCTCGCCCCCTTCTAGAGGTGGAAGAAACTAAAGGTGGGAAAAATGTGGTCAAGATTTCTGGAGACAAAATCAGTGTGGACACAGGGGGAAAGGTCTGTTCAGTGTTTAATGGTTTTAAATAATGATTTATCTTACTCTTCATGTGAATACAATAACTGAATCTATGAATTAAAAGCCATGTAATTAACCTAAGACACTTGAAAGAAGTCTAATACCTGGAAGCCAATTGATAAAATGGTGTTGAAAATCCTTTATAGGCATTCTGAAATGCATAAGGGATTATGGTGTCATATTAACTTGTTATTATCATTACACATCATCCAGATTTATCTTAAAATTGTATTGTTTGACATATTAATATGTCTCTGCACATTTTCTCAGGAACAAACATTTGTATATGATGGAAGTTTTGCTGGAGATGTGAAAGCAGTGAGTATTAGAATTGTTTTAAATACGCTTTTAACTTAGTCTAGCATTCCATTCTAAACATTTGTTATAACATTTGCCAAAATTAATTTTTTAATAAATGTATCAACCAATATGAAAAAGTAGATGAATGTATAAATCATTAATTAAGCTGAGATAATGTTTATTCTTCATGGTATGCAGTCGATATAATATATCAACAAACTTTTATTTTACCAGTATTTGAATATTTTATCCAAACTAGAACCAGCTGTACAAGGACAGATGTGAACCACTTCTGCAGAAAGCATTGGAAGGATACAATGTCAGCATCATGGCTTTTGGTGCAGTAAGTAGACCTAAATATTTTATCTACATTATCATAATAAGAGAAGTATGAAATAATGCAAGTTAAAAATAATTTATTTTTATTAAAATTGATCATATTTTGTAGCTTAAAAGGAAAAAACTATTTTAAAAAAGAGCATCATGTTTACTAATTCACTGTAATATACAGATTAACTAATTTCCAACATGTAGAGATTATTTGGAAACAAAACAGAGATTTTATTTATGTCCAAAATGTACCTTCAAAGATTCACACCTAACAGCATGCTCACTTTGTTATGTTTTTATTTTAGACTGGTTCTGGGAAGTCCCACTTGATGTCAGGGACAGAGGATGACCCAGGGATTGTTCCTTGTGTAAGTTGCATGTACAAAAAGTAAATAAATAAATAAATAAATAAATAAATAGAGGCCCTATATAGAAATTGGAATTTGATAATTAAATGCATTTAATCCATATTGTTAAAAGTGCACTTTTGCATCAAAATTCTAAGACTCAAATAGGGAAGTTTGACGAAGTTAAACATTATTTATGGCGACAGCCTAACACTTACAAATTCGCTTGAAGTCTTCGATTCAATGCTACATGTTTTGGACAGGCTTCCTCAGCCTCGGATTCAGTGCTACATAATTTTTGCCAAGCCTGGGATTAAATGCTGCTTAATTAGATGTACTTTCTTAAGACAGCAGATCCAAAGCTGCATCTCCGACCATGGTCAGACACTTTCTAGTCTTGCCCAATCACAGACGGGCTTTTCTTTTAGGTTCACATCACAGTGCTTATATAAGTGAGTGCTACTACTCTGCCTCAGTCTACTTTTTTTATTTTTTGGATTTGGTTGTTACCTCCTGTTGGATTTTTGGTGAATTTTTCCGTCTGATTGACACATCGTTGTCTTTACCAGAAACGGACCTCTGACATCTACAAGTAAGTTTTTCCACTTCCATTAGAGTGGTGATTATTTGACCTTAAAATTACCATGGCTGTTCTCGTCATAGGTTACCCCTTTGTTCACAGGCTTGACCAAGGATGGGATGATCCTATGGCGAAAGACTTCAGATTTCCCAACTCCATACACTGGCACGTGATAGCCGGCTATATGGTCCCTAAACTGGCCAGATATGACTTGGGCATCCTTCGCCAGGTCCATTCAGACTTGGTAATACTTGTCATTGGGTCCAATGACCTCTCTGATCGGAATGTTTCCCCCTTTGGTCTAGCTAAGGACATCAAGGATCTTGCCCATAGTTTCCACGACGAATTTGGCATCACACATGTGGTGGTGAACCAAGTTTATCACAGGTTGCACTTACCCCATCCTACTTTTAATGACCAGGTTGACGAGCTGAACATTTTCCTTTCGGATTTGTCTCTTTCTACATTCATTTATTTGGTTTTGGAAAAACATAGATGTGCAGAATCCCACTCGGCTGCACATCAAGCCTGATGGGGTGCACCTTTCCGATGTGGGACAATACAAACTATACTGCAGTCTGTGTGGTGCCATCATCAGGACTCCCCCCCCCCCCCTTGCATTTTCCTTAACCAGATTCTAACCTTTTTAGGGCCAAGGTACAAATGACAACTGTGGTATTTTTTTTTTTTTTTTTAATTTACTGTTTTGGGTGATTTTCAGTTGAACCATAGTCTGTACAAGCATGTTGAAGAAAAAGCTGGGAAGAAAGAATTCTTTATCACAGTCACATTTGTTGAGGTAAGTCTCTATATTCTAGTGCTTTACCCCAACTGTAAAAATATATTTTAGCCGAATAAGTTCAAATGTCAATAGAGTAAACACAGAACACGGTGAGGTTTTTCTTAAGTTGAACTTCTTGTTTTTGGCCAAATTATTGACCAGAATTTGTTAACCATTTTCAGTAAAGATAGCAAATCATTTAATTCTTAATAGTGGTTGTTACAGTAACTGTATTAGTTTTTTAAATAATAAAGAATGGGAAAAAGTTAAATTGATAAATGCACCTCATTTCAGATTTTGGATGAACAAATGACAGACTTGTTAAATCCACATTCCAATGAGATGAGAGTCAGACAGCATCCACAACTTGGAATGTAAGTCATGTTCCATCAGCACAAAACATAATTAGTAACTTTTTTCTGATGTAGATATTAGGCAGTAAATATTTCTGTTACTGTGTACTATCTACATCAGAGATATTACACAGTATTTATTTCTGTTACTGAATTGATATCTTTCTCTAGCTAGTATAAGTGTTAAAATACAAGTTTTGTCCAGCCTGCTGATTTAAGAACTCTGAGTGTAACCAGTAATCTGAAAGCTGGTTAAATTTAAAGCAATAATAACTCTTCCTTTGAGATTCAAAATTCTGCATGAAATACATTTTAAACAACGCATGGAAATATATTCTATCGTATTTTACCACTAAAACGGCCGTTATTGGAGTAAAACTAAAATCTGTGCTTGTCAATGGGGCTTTCGATGCCATTTTTCCCAGTCATCAAGGCATTCGTTGCTAATGACGTAATGGTGTCACGCGGATTCTAGCGTTCATTCGAGACCAAAATAACATGGCGCCAAACACATTAATGCGGACGCAGACGTAAGTTGCGAGTTTTTGTACAGTGCGTCGGATAACGAAAAGCCCAGAATGGCACACATTGTGGATATAAATGCATTTTTAACAAAAAGACGAATATATCTCATGAATCTTATATAGTGTTGTTGTTGTCTGCTTTTCCCGCGGTTTTAAGTAGGTCACCAGTGACTTTGCAATGTCAGAGAGAGCTCCGTCAGTTAAAATCTCTTAAGAGATTTTAACAAAAAACCGTACGTTTAGGAAAAAAACCCTGGATTAACTTTGAATGCAGGAATGGGGTCGTTGACCATTGGTAAGTACGGGAAAATTGCCGTTTTTCCAGGAAAATCCAATTTTTGGCCAAAACGAAGAGTTATTATGACTTTAAGTGTTCTTTTTTCAATTACCAGATAATCCTAATGTTTTTATTTATCTGAACATTGATTGCCTCGTTTAGCCAGTTTCATTTTAAAACATCATTGTTTCTGCATTAACCAGCTATGTTGATGGGCTGTCAGAGCTAGTAGCAAATGATGGAGAAACTCTGGCCAAGCTGTATGAACAGGGCAGTAGAGCTCGGAAAATGGGAGCTACTGATGTCAGGGCACACAGGGCAAGGTAAAAAAAATATTATCTCTCTCCTTTATGTTATACGCGGTTCTCTCTTTTATGTGATACCAGTCCCCCCCCCCCCAAGTCTCTGAGATAAATTGTTGAAAGACCACTGAGTTGACTAACTAATACTAATAAAGGCTCATTCTAAATATCTTAATAGCCAAACAGTTTAGTTACCTCATCTCACCTGTGAAAAAAAGGTTTTGAATATTGCATTATTTTTCACAAGCTGCAACTGATACAATGCTTTTTAAGTATTTTGTTATCTACACTTTCTGCCATGCTACATAGAACAGGAAGAAAAACGTGTTGTTCTTGCTATGTAACATGTTGTTATGCTTCTGTTTACTCTCCCTACAGGTCTCACTCAATCTTCACAATCCATGTAGATCAGAAGGAGTCCAACTCCAGCAAGGTTGGCCTGAAGTCTACTATACAGATGGTTGACCTGGCAGGTAAAGACAGAGACAATACATTATTGATCACTTGTAACAACAGTTTTGGCATACAAAATAATTAAATTTTTATCATGAAAAAAATATTTGGCAGTTTGTAGAAATAGTGGTGCAATTATTCATACAGGTAGTCCAGGTAATTATCACTTGATTTGATGCAGTTTCTTATAATGCTTTTTATAGTGTAAAATAAGACCAGTAGAATAAAAAAAGAACAATATAAAACACTGTTATTTTATCTGTGCATTATATTTATTCACAAAACATGAGTGATGGTTGTATTTATACAATCATGTAGTAATTAATACTGGGGTAGCTCTAGCAATTTTTTTCGCTTAGCCAAATCACCACATTTTTGTCAATTTGTTACCAAAATGGTTATAATTTGGCTAAAACATGTCAAATCAAGCCCTTTTTCTTTAGCCAATTTAAGTCAGTTTTAGCATTTGGCTAAATTGGCAAGTGTTAGCGCTACCCCAGTAATGTGTAGTATATGAAATAATGTAATTCTTTTCAGTAATGGCATAATAGGCACACAAGTACTTTCTTACTGACACATCCACAGAATTAAGTGTTTCACTGTAGGATATTTACTAAAGTTTGAAAATGATTTTGATTTATAATTCCTCCAGGTCCATCTGATCCACATTATGGTAGGTTGTGGTAATTACTCACAAATGTTAAATACCTAGCTTATACCAAATTTTTTTTTCTTTTGTTTTTTAAATTTGATTTTATTTACTTTATCATTGTTATTTTTATCTATTATTTACATGTCAGAAATGTCTTTTTAGGTATACAGAACAGAATGTTGTTCTGGAATTTTTTTGCTATTTAATTATTATAATTTGCATTATTTTTTTTATTAAGTGAGTAATTACCATTTATCAAAAGGCTATGATCAAAATGTTGAATATCCATTGATATTGTCCTTTACCTTTTTCTTCATATTTTGCACCAGTGCTGTTGCAACAGCTTTTTCCTCATTTTTGCACCATTTCGATGCTGTACAGAAAATAAGGGTTCTTTTCCTGGCCATGTTTATGTATACATTTTAAGTCTTGATTTATATATCATTAAGTATAACATATTGATGTGCAACTTCAATTTCAGACAGCTAAGTAATATTCCCTAATGATTACTTGCTGTTTTTCTGTCTATTTATATGTGTAGCACAAAGTGAACTCTGACTATGTAATAGACTAGTAGGTACTTGTATTTGGTTGCTGTCTAAAATCGGCTTTTTCGTTTGTGTGTCATCTTTCCTAGCCAATGATCTGTGTTCGGAACATAAAACAGGTCTTTTGTTTTCTTAATATTAATTTAAATGTAACCTCTTAAATACCAATAATCTTTCCAAAGTGTTTACCTAATCTAAGTAGTTTTCCAACTTCACCACGTTATTAGAATTCATCACTCATGACTATGTTATTAATTATTTATAATATATATTTAATGAAATATAGGTTTATAGATTTTATAATCTAGCTAGACTATATATATTTTTGATGAGTAGTTGAAGGTCTTTAAATCAGATAGCTAACTGCAACTCGTGTTTATTGGACACTAACAGACTTATTTGAATGTCATCTACAAATATTCACAGTATAATTAGCTTTTGGATAAAATTTCAAAAGCTTTTGGTGACCGTGATCTGTAGCTGCCTCTTGTGCTTCCAGGTAAAAGTTTGAAGTGTCCATGGTTATATTTCAGGATCTGAGGGTGTGGACAGTAACAGCAGTCTGCAGGCTGTGGCAAGGGTCATTGCAGCCCTGGGAGATTCCAAGAAGAAAGGTGGCCACGTTCCATACAGAGACTCCAGAATAACAAGGCTTCTACAGGTAAATATTTCACTGTAAAAAGATTGCACCCATGAAGGTTAGATTTATAAATAGCTTTTTGATCTCAGAGTCTGAACATCCTTTGAAGGAATACCCCCCACCATTAATGCTGTATAAAATTCCTTTGCATTTTAAATTCAAGAAGTTAACAGTCTGTCCATCCTGGCAACAGAAAAACAGACCAGTAAATGCTCTTGATCACATTAACCTATTTCTAGTGCATGTACTCGAGATCTTAAAGAAAGATAATATGGATGCTCAAACTGGAATAACATTATGTTTCAGGAAGCCTTTGGTGGGAATGCTTTCAGCCTGATGTTTGCCTGCATTTCTCCAGCAGGTAAGTTGCTGTTGTCACATGTCTATAATGATGATACTTATTTGCAACTAAAATGCACTAGTTTTATTTGAAGCAAAAGAAAGAGGTGGTAAATTCAACAAACTGATATCTTGACTTGGATTAGTTATATATGTAAGCAAAATGTGATTTTGTAACTGTGAAAATTTTGATGTAGTTTTTACAGTTAGTTAATGGTATTTTTATCACATTTTATTTTGGATATCTCTTGTTTTCAGATCTGTTCTCACAGGAGACTATGGTAACTCTGCAGTATGCTACTCTTGCTAGGAATATAAAGAACGAGGCCAGAGTTAATTTGGTAAGCGGTGTTTTGGTTGTAGTTTCCTACCATTCATGGTATATATCCTACTTTCGTACAATTTTATCTGCCAGATAAGATTCATAGCAACTTCTCCCCTTATTCATATATAAAAATTAATATAAATATCAAATCATTTTTACTTTGGATTTTATCTCTTAGCTCTTTTATTTCAAAGGAAGTAAAAGCTTTTTGAACAATTATTATCCAAGTGCAGTAAGGCATTTTAATTTGTTTTTCAAACATAATTCTTTATTTGTTTATTGTATCACTGTTACTTTGTATATTTATCAAACTTTGCTCTAAAAGAAAATGGTTTCCGATTTTTATAATTGGTTGAATGAATTCTTATCTTATCTTGCTCAGGATGAGACCACACACATCATCGCTGACCTCAGAGAAGAAATTGCACGTCTCAGAGACAAGCTGACAACAAACAGTAAGAAGGAGGATGTCATGAAGATGGAGGTATGACGATGAACAAAACACCTCCTTATGGTGTCCATGTTTCTTGTGTTAATTGATTGAAGATGTAGGTATGGTTTGATCAAATTGATGTAATTTGAAAAACAATTTCTTACTATCCTTATTATAATAATTTGTATTTTCTGCATTCAGGATTTAATCCATGACTTGCAAATTGCCAAGAGGCAGACCTGGGAAGAGAAGCAAAGGTTGTCCATTCAGTATGAGGAGGAAAGAAAAACAAACTTGGCTAATAAGGTATACATGGAAAACAAATCTTGTAACTGTTATGCCAAATCAGCTACAAATGAAAGTGTGAATTGATTTCAATTGTATGGCAGTTGATGGCATAGATTTTCACACAGTTATACTGTGTTAAAATTCTGTGACATAATTTTAAGCATCGGTACCAATAACCAATTTAGAATCTTGGAGAAATGAGACAGAAATGAATGAATGAATAAATAGCTTTTATCAAGGAAAGGGGCCATGTGACTAAATTCTCATAATCATTTAAATCTTTCAACTCTCTTTATTTTGTGTGTATCAACATTCTAGGGAATACTGGAGTGGGTGATGGACAGCATGCGAAAGGGAGACAAGGAGATGCAGGAAAAGCTTCTGCTACTTCAAAAAGAAAAAGATCAGGTATATGTCCTCACCCATTTATCAGTGTACTTTATAAATTATTGTCTTCAAAAAATGTTTAAGTAGAATTGAGATGCAAATTTCTTTGATAGAGTATAATAAATATATTGCTCTGCTAGGTAGACTATTGATAAAGTTGTTTTTTTTTTTTAATCTGACACATGTATTATATATTTTTGGATTTATGCTAAGTACATGTTAGTTATTGATATAGGTGAATTGGATCTAAGAGTATCAGTGTATAAAGTGTATGTATTGTATATTTTAATGTTGATCTTTCTGTTTTGCTTGAACACAGTTAATGCTTCAATACAAAGAAAAGAGAAAGGCTGTGGATGGAATGAAAGAAGACCTGCAGAAAAAGATTGCTGAATACTCCAAGATGGCTGACAGTGGTAAGGCTTGGAATGGGAGTTTCTGGGTTTTAAAGTGTCACGTAATTTCATGTGCTAGGAAGTAATGTTGTGCAAAGGTGTGTTAAAATGTTGATTTTCCCTTGTTAAGTAGCATCATTATTATTCCGTGTGGTTTGAGGTACCATTTTAATTCTAATTTTTAAAAACTTTACAAGATACATTATGAACACGCTCAAAATATCATTTTTAAACCTAACATGTATCACTGTGAAAGTCGATTTTTTAGAAGCAATTGAAAGTTCAAAACTGCTCTTTTCTTAAAAAAGGTAAAGCCACAGATGCTAGCACCAAGGCTAAGGTGACAGCCATTCATGAATTGAAAGAGCTTTTGAAGAGTGAAAGTGAAAGGCTGAAGGAAATAAAACAACACTTGAAGGAGGTCACAGAGAAACAGAGGACAGAAAGAGAGGTAAAAAATATTGTGTGTATTTACAGAGAGGGAGATTGAAAATTTAATAAAAGGAGAATCGAATGACTACCAAAAGAGTTAGAATTAGCCAGTGTTAATTTATCTTTATTTGATGCTTTGAAGGTCGCTGATTCAAATATAACTGTAGATCTGTTAAATTTTAACTTTCTGTAACATATTTAGTTATTACTTTTATATCTGCCTTCAGGATGCCAGATCCCAGAACATGATGCTGAGGGGCAATGCTGAGCTGAGACAGGCTGTGGAGGTGGGTCACATACTTATGGATATAGCACATGATATTGATGGAAATTATTCTGGTTTAAGTTTAACGTTAAAGTTTTTATGTGCCATCTGAACACGTATAAGGTTTAATAACTGATTTATAGACATTGTATTATCATTTATCATCAATGTTTGTTCTTAAATATACTAAACAATCACTTCTTGTTAAGTTTTGCTATGATTTGTGTCTCTCTTGTAGATTGAGGAGCGAAAGAAGATCGAGATGGAGAATGCTATCATGGTGGAAGATGAGATGGAGAGGGTCGGGAGAGAGGTGGATTTTCTCAGAATGGAAATCCAGGTAAATGTGATTCTTTTTTTGACAGAGAGATAAAGCATATACACATTGTCTTTGTTGGCCATTTAATTGAGCAGTAATAAGTACTAAATTTCGCTATCATTTCTCTTGTGTATGTGCTTTAAAATTCTCTTTTTATGCTTGCTTTGATTGATAAAACTTTAAGTTAATTATTATTCAGTGTCTGAATTATTCACTTGTGGCTGCTATTGAAAAGATGGACATTAAGTCACAGTATTGCTCTCTTACAGCAAACAATATAATTTGTGATCTATTTTAAATCATCTCAAGGCAAAATGCTGAATGACACATTGAATTGCTTTGTATTTGCAGAAATAACTTTGTCTTTGATATGGTTCATTTTTTTTTTTGTGCACATGTTGTGTTAAGTATATCAATCTAATGTGATGTTTACAGAACAAGGTGGAGCAAGGCAAGCAGTACAGTTCAGAGGAAGGCAGCAAGCTGGAGATTGAGGTTGCAGAGCTGAAGGCTGAGAGACAAGTGATTGCACTTCAGGTAATTTTTATTCATTATTTATTTATTATTTTATTTTTTTATTTTAATTTTGATTAATTATTTTGCTGAAAGAGGTATTATGACAGAGCATATCTGGTATTATGCTGATGTTTGTTAAATGATTCCATGGTTCAGTATATCCACAATTTAATATTTTGACTGTGATATTAAGTTAGCCTAAGTGTATCAAAATGGAAAGTTTTCTTAACTGTTTGACTGGGTATTTTTTTTTCAGCAACAAGTGCTTGAACAGGAGAAAGCTCGTCTTCAGAGGACCCTGGACGATGCATATAAGCATCACAAAGAGGAGACTGAAATACTGCAGCTGCAAAATTTCCAGGTGATAATTTTATGAAAAGAACCACTTAAATTCAAGATTTAGGGACAGTTACTGTACTTACTCAACTAACATGAAAATATAGATATCAGTAGATACCCAAAATTTGTCTTACCAATGTTAAATCTTCAGGCAAAAATGTAATCAACTATCAATCTGATCTGTGCCAAATAAGCTACAAAAAAGTTAATGTGATTTGATTCCAAGCAAAAATTTTTAATCTAAGATGGTAGTTGATAAAATGAATTATCACAGTATTACTTTTGAGTTAAAACTTTTGAGTTAAAATTCTGTCATGGAAAAATTAATATTTACTTTTGTTTCAGCCCTAACATTTTTATGATGCAGCCCTACAATGATGTCAATGTACTAAGTAAAGTGTGTGCCCTGTGTCGTCTCATAATTAATCCTTGCATTTCCATATTTCTAGACATTCCGTAACTATCGTGAGGTGTTTGAGCAGCAGAAGTCTGCCCTGGAGCAGAGATATAGAGGACTGCTTGAAGATGCAGTACAGGATGCCGTCTTCATGTCTTCCAGGAATGCCGAGATGGTGGAGGAAAACCAGTCCCTTAGACAAGGTGAGAGCTGGAATTTCTCAAAGGGATGTCTTACTGTCTTGGGGAGATATGTGACCCTGCTAGGTAGATGATGATGATTTTCAAATTATTC
Source organism: Lingula anatina (assembly GCF_001039355.2). The sequence goes on along the minus strand of NW_019775934.1, from coordinate 150,349 downwards.
CCATATTTTCATGATCCAATGAAGATTATTACCAGATCAGTAAGCAGTCTGAAGTCAAATATTCGTGGTAATTATTTCAGGACAAATTTTCTGATTTTATTCATACCATTGATGAAATGTTTAACAAAAGCAATATTTTGGTAGCACTAAACTTCGCTACACCACACCAAATTAGGTTTCTGAATGGTTAAAATATCATATTGTACAAAATTAAAAGTGGGACAAGGAAATGTTATTAATAATGTCCTATCAATACATCAGGTAAGATTAGAAGTATTACAGATGGTTTCTTTCTTTTCCAGAAATTGCAGAACTAAAAGACAGGTTGACGGTGCTGGAGGGACAGGCTGCAGCCAACTAACCCTGGAGACTTAGTTCTTATAAAACATAAACTTTGACATCCAATGTGACGTCATTTTAACTTAAGAGGAATTACAATAGGTGTTGTTGCAATCAGTCTAAAAGGGAATGTATCTATTTCAGCATATTTTACAAACTCAGTTAAATTAAAAATTTGACATAGTATGATACATGCTTATGACTATATAAATTTCTTATTTAAATGTCAATTAATAACCGTCCATTATAGACATCATATTGTGATTTAAAGCAAAGTTGTATATACATATATGGCAAGGCAGAGGAATTGAATTTGTAAAACCTGGAATCTTGAGAAACAGAGGTATGCAGGTTTCAGATGTCTCTTATAATGCAGTAAAATCCGTCCTTTTTAGACAGTTGTATCTCTAGTTTATTTTTCTGATGCAGTAATTTACCCTGCACATAAAAATGTTAACGTTCCATTATTACAATATATAAGTTACATGACTGTACAATCTCAGAGAGCTTTACATTTAGTCAAATATTCAAACTTGCATAGTTTTTTATGCAGATACATGCTTTACAGATATTCATCTTTTATGGTTAAACTTATATTATTTAATCTAGATGTATACTAGAAGACATTGGGATTTTATTTTAGTTTAGACCAGTTTTTACTGAATTTGCCATTTTGATTAAGTCTGATCTGACAAGTCATTTCTGATTAATGTTGTTATTCAAATGTAGGCAAATTAATGGTAGAATAGGAATGATGATAATATCAATTAATCAAGATACATGCTGCAGTGTTATAAATCTATGCTTTTTTAATTTCCACTTCCATGGTTTTCATGCTGGTTCATGAAAGGCCAGATAACCTTCTGTTAATAAATTTTGTTCATAATATTGTTCATGGTTTTCTTTGAGATTTTAAGCATTTTAATTCGCTTATTTCAGACATGACTGTATATTAATTTAAATGTTTCTTAGCTGCTTCAGTCTCGTAACTTTGAAATATCATGACTAACTTGAAATATATGAAGTAATTTGCAGACAAAATACCCATGGTTTACAAACATATGCCATAGTTTATTTCAAATCTTCAGCTGTGAAGTTTCACAAGCTAGATTTAAGAAATATAAGTCAGTTTGCTTGTTTTTAAAAACTCTTGGTGGAGCTAGTCAAGCAAAAAATCTAAAAATAAGTCATTATTTACAGCTTTTAAACATATAATGTAGAAGGACAGAATGTACTTGCAAATTATATCTTCCCATTTTCTTTCCAAAATCATACAAATAACAACTTCAAAGTCTCAATATTAGAGTAAGGCTGTACAATAGACGTATATTAGTGATAAATATTAATTTTGGATCCATGGTATATAAAAGACCTTAAAATCCTCACTCCACATACTGTGTTTGTTCTCATATAACAGTCAAGTACACATATTCTGAATTTTTTCACATTGTAATCTTTGGGTTAAGAATCTGTCCCCACTCATTTAGAAATTTTCCAGGAATGTTAATGCTTGAACACCGTGTTACACTTTCATATTTCTTTTTCTAATAATTCTCATGGCAAGTTTTAGTATCTCTTTTTCCTTAAAATGTCTGGTTTCCAATTTATTGGATGGGTTTCTTCAGTCTGAAAAAGAACAATGCTCAAGTAAATATCTATTCTCAAACAATTTGTACCTGCTTTGAAAAACTTATCCTAACTAATGAACAGATCAAAATAATTATTTTTACTTGACATTTAAATCGTCTTTACACCTTATCACTTAATTGTTCTCTTAGCATTTTTCCCTTTAAAGGCTGTAAAAGGTAATACATACTGCAGTATCATCTTCCTTATAAATCTTTATGGTTTTATCAGCCTCCGCAGAGATGAGTCTGGTTCCACTGTTATCAAACTGCAGGGCAAATATCCCCGCCTCAGAGTCTATAGAACCTGGCTGTGCCATGGCCTGCATACGCTGAAAGTTGTAGCCTGATCTCCAGTCCCAGAAATACATAGTACCATTGTCCCCTAAAACAGGCAGCAAACAGATCATAATAATAAAGAACTATAGGCCACTTTATAAGAAAAAAAAATCTAGGAATATCAATGCTGTATTTGAATTCATTTCATTTATTGTATTTAATTTTTATTTTTATATCATGTGGTCAGACATACTTGTAACTTAAAAAGAAAAATATTTGGCTCATGCCATTTTTTATGCCATCATTTAATGAGGCAGTAAGTTCTGTAATTCAAATCAGCATTACCAATTGCGTTTGACCGGACAAACAGAAGAGAAAGACTTCAGCACTCGCTCCCACAGTCACAAAAAACTTGCCAACATTTCTCACCAGAAATTTATCTATAACATGCTTTCAGGAAAGTCTATATGGCTCACCGAAAATAGAAATTCACCCCGAGTAAACTGCAAACAAGAAAACTCACCTCCAGAGACTAGTACATTATCTGAGTTAGCTGCCAGACTGTTGATGATAGCATTATGACCTGACATATTCTGGATAAAGTTGCCATCAGGAAACTTCCATTGCTTCAGGTTATCTGGTGATGCTGAAGCAAAGGTATACCTGAAAGTAGAGCAGCAAATTACAATACTTTACTTTGTTTATTGCATGGATAAAATACAGAAAGCTTTGTTCCATTTTGTAGTTAAATTTGACATCTTATTTGTTTAATGTAAATAAAGAATACACAAAAAATGTAATATGTAATGTAAAGTCATATTATTTTTCAATGTGTTTAAACAATGTGCAAATGACGTGCTGTTCAAGTGCTTTATGCCCAGTCTCCATAATAGGTGGCTTATTCCAGACCGTAGTCATCACATATTAAAAAAAGAACTCACTGTACTGGATGAAGTGCTAAAGCTCTGACACTCTTTTTATGGTTGGTTAATGTAGCTTTTGATTTCCCAGCAGCCAGATCCCATAACCTAATTGTGCTATCATGACTGCAGGATATCACCTGAAAGTAAGAATCGAAATTATTGTAACCACAGGAAAAAAATCAAGTTTTACTAAAAATAAATAAATAAAAACAGATTTCTAAATGCCTTATAATATTAAAAAAATAATCAAATCTGTTCTGTAAAGCCTTAATATCAATGACCAAGAACTAGGTGGACTGACCTGTGGTTCTGCGGACTGACACTTGACGTCTGCTACTGTGTTGGTGTGACCAGTCAGTGTGTATATACAGGCTTTTGTTCTCATGTCCCAAACCTGAAAATAGATGGCAGTGCAATCAAGTCCTAATTTTCATGGTGTCTCAAGATCAGTGTGAAAATGCTAATAATTTAAGGTGGAGTAAAGTTCTGCTGCTTCACTGACAAGCAAAGAAAACAATTCACCTTTCTACATTTGAAACGTAATTCAATTTTATTTTCCTTTTAATATGACAACAAATCCTTTTAATGGGGAAAAATCCCAAATGCTGCTTCCCTTCCAAAGAGGGAATAGCATATTAACAAAATATTTATAAGGGAAGATGAAGTAACTGAATAAGAATAATTTTAAATTCTTAAAACATATTTTCACAATTGATAATATATTAATATCTCACTATTCATTTTCCCTTCCTCATGCAATCCATTTATCTGAAATCAAAATATCAAGTGTTAACCACATTTTTTCTCTCTTCCCTGCTAAAGATGACATTAGTTTTAAATTATTTTATTCTGCATACTTACCCTAACTGTGGCATCCCTCCCACAGGTACACAGTATATCAATGGTAGGATGGAGGTCAATAGCATGAACTGCACTCAAATGACCATGGTAATGGCGAATCACCTGAACAGAAACACAAATTAAACTGATTACAATTGGGATTTATTTTCGAAAAAGATTTTTATTGCATTTGACGATTTTTTTCATCAATCCGTTTACATTCTGCATCAAATTCAAGCACATCATTTATCAATAAATTATATGTATTTAATAAAGTAAATTAAAGTAAATACATTATTAGTGTAAAAACACCTGAATATTCTGTCAATGTCAACTCATTATTTCACTCACTTTGTTGTATTCTAAATCCCAGCACTTGACCTGCTTGTCCTCTGCACAAGAAAACAAATATGGCTGTCGTGGACTGACCACTATCCCCCGGACAGTGCTGATGTGTCCAGTGAGGGACAGTTTGAGAGTTCCACTGGCCAGGTCCCAGATTTTGATCATTCTATCTGCTGATCCTGTGGCAAACCACTCATTTCCCGGCTCCACAGCAATACTGCGTACCCAGCCATGATGACCGCTGATTACCTGAAAATAGCATAAAATATAAGATTATTTGCAAACAGGGGATTTTCCCTTCTTTTACATAGCTACATAATGTACTTTAGGCTATCAATCACCAGATAATTGCTTACAAATGAAGGGATTCAACAAAATGTCTAACTCAAGGTCTTTTGTACTCTACCTGAAAAAAAAAATTCATCTTAATGAGTGTGTCAATAACCTTTTAAAATTGCGCTTGAGGAAACATCAAGTGATAACTTTAAAATTCCTTATTTCAGTAACAATCTATTACAAAATATAAAAACAGCAACTAAATAATATATTACTATATATAAATAGTGGGCATAAGAATACTTACCCTATACAATTTCCATGGTGGATGCCAAGTTGGCTTTGGCATTGTGGGAGCTTTTGTTGGTACCAACATTTTATCATTCTTTCCTTGCCCAGATACTGCTACCAGTGCCTAAAATAATGCAGATTCCCATAACATTTCTACACTGACTATTTTTGTTTAGGTAAAAATGAAATGGAAAAGCAAAATGTCTATGGTACTGTACTATCAACAGAATTATCACAATGTCTACTGGTGAAATGTACCCTTTTTCCACTCCTTTAAACCAGCATTTCAACAATGAATCACATTTTGTCATATAAAATTCTTGGAAAAAGAGAGGTCAAAACTGACAGGATTTTATTTAGAACATCACATTTTTCTACACTCAAAATTATATTATTTTTAAATTAGCATTTTATGACAGTTCTGATGGTCACCTTGGACCTAGAATAAGGCATTGTGTCACACTGAGGGTAACTCACCTTGGAAGGAGGTGCATATCTCTCCTGCATCCCTGCATGCTGCTGTATCTCATGTACGCCTGCTGACACATTGTCTTCTTGACTGGATATGATATTAAAACAACAAAACAAAGTTTAGATTTCTTATTCACATGAAGTTTCAAATAGTAAGACTCTAGTTAAGCCTTAATTCATTTCCTCTTCTGCTCTCAATTTTCGCTTACATATTCTAGTATACAAACCTTTTTTTTCACAGTTTTATTTGTAATAAAACAAATTTTTAAAACCAGACACAGGAGCAACAAAATTCTTTTCAGGTAAAAAACTGTACTTAAAAATATCCTTGCCAGGCTTAATCGAAACAACAGAAAAAAACATCCTTACCCATACATGGATGAAGGCAAAGCTTTCTGTGACGGATGAGACTGCATTGCTGTGTTCTCAGTCAAATGGACACCTGAAAAATACACAACAAATAATTTTTTTTCAGTATCCTAATACTGTAACACTGGCAGTAGATACTATCAAATCTCACAGAACAATGGTCAATTTCAAAATGAATTACACTTATGAGATGCAGTATTTTCCCATATTTTTTAAACAAGGCACTAATACAGCACCGAGGCAAATAACAAAATCAATGAAAAATTTAATCAAAAACAACACTGTTACTCCGTAACTTCAGATTTGATAGAAAATAATATATGTAAATATCAGCTGTGGCTATCTCCATTTTACCTGGTCCAGAAGGATAGTTATGAGTTCCCATAGCTTGTCCATGCTGGTAGTCAATAGATATTATAGCCTGGCTGTTGTAAGGTCCTACTACATCATCATCTGCTCGACTCTTCTTCTCAGTTGCTAGGTGCTTTACATTACCATACTCATCATTCAGCTTGCATGCCATCCTTAACTTTTCGCTGAGATGGACATAAACTAGTTATGGCAATATCAAATTCATGAACTGTAACTATTAAAGCCTAGTAAAGCCATTTGTTTTCATAAGTTATTCTATGGTAAATCTGACGGAAATTGCTCATTTTCAGTATTGTAATACATGAGACGTAAAGTGCAATTTGTTTATTATCGACCACACTCAAAAGTAGTTCTGCAAAACTCTTAAAAAAACACCAACTTACTCATAGTTTTTGTTACAGGTGTTACTTTTATGCATTTTACTATTTTTTCCTGTTGTTGTGTACTTGTTTTAAAGTTGAGTACCAGCATTACAAGAAAAGCAAAATTAAATGAGCATCACTGTCTTCAAACTGCTAAAAAAAAGTTGAGAAGTTTCAGCAAGTGGTCCCACATAATGACATGGCTTCCAGTACTTACCCCTTATCATCTTGTAAAGGTATATGTGCATGATCTGACAAAAACATATCATGTGTCCTTTTCAATGAGCGAAAGACAAGTGTATGCACTGAATGCTTCTGTACCTCCTGAAAGTACAAATGTTAAGTTTAAAAGTGAAAAAATAAAACTAAGCTAGGTATTTAATATTACTGTATCAACTTTTACAAAGAAGTCAAAGAATTTAAAATTGTGCTCTTTCTTTCTATCAATTATGCTTAGTTACTACTTAGTAAAAACAAGGAGTTATAACAGAAGGAGATTACACGCAAGCCTCTCTATTGTCCGATGTCTGTTACGGTGGGCGGAGCTAGCTACGGGGGGCCTCCTGTCTCAAGGTTTCGTCTGGGTCGCTCTCCTCCGCTCGGAGATTGATTTTATATGCGTTATTTCGCGTTAGAATTCGAAATCAGTAGTGTCAAAGCGGCGCTGTATGCTGACGATTTTTTTCACAGGTAGTTATTTGGACGATGTGCTGGGAGGGAACGATATCATAGAAAGCGATTTTAAGGTGGTGACTGAGGATGGTCGCCATGAGTTTTTTTGAGTCGGTGATAGATGGCTTTTCTTTTGCACAACACAGTGAAAAATCACCAAGGATAAGTCAAAAGANTTTTTTTTCGAAATATTAACAAGATGGCGGCTTAAGCATCTGCTTGTTATTCGGCTACTGAAAGTGCACCTAAGTTTTATTCTTTGCTATTGCCACAAATTACTTAACAATTGCAACTGTATAAAGACCAAACTTTCTTCATCTGATACTATATTTATAGGCACTTGTTATGAGTGGGAAATATTTTTCGTGCAATATTTATTCTTCACACACCACCTCGCGAGATCAACGTGTAGCTGGACACTTACACAGTGAGACCCTACGACATAAAAGTTGCAATTTATCTTCATATTTCGTGTAGTTATGCATTTAAAAGCACTTACCTGTTTTTTGAAAACCTTGTCCAACGTAATATCATATAAATTCTGTATTTCTCTCATTTTTTAGAAACTTGGGACTCCGTTTCTGTGTCTGTCCTCAAAATTCAACAGACGAATGCACAGATACTAACAAACGAGATTTAAACGAGAGTAGCAATTAAGCGTAACAGAGATAGGCATCTATTGTTCTCTGGGTTCTATTCATTCCGACCAATGAGAGACCGTAATACGGGCTCCGCCCCCACGCGTGTAATCTCCTTCTGTTATAACTCCTTGGTAAAAACAAAACTAAATTATAACTATAATCATTAGTTCAACATTGTGACTGAAAGTGCCAGTTGTAGATTAAATGGATATTTCTGAATGTCAGCTGGACTGACTGGACAATCTGATTAGTTTCGTCTCATCCTCTCTTTCTTTGAAAGTTACCCAAGACCAGAGACAGAGAAGTCGTTACTTTTTCAGGACATTATCTTGACATCCATTCAGTTAAATGTTCAATATAGTCTACGGTTGATAAATACTTCACCTCCATATCTTTGGTTTTTAAGGATCCTTGATGTCCTCGTAAAAGTATCGGGCAAGCGGACTACTGGGTATAATTCACTAAGTTTGCAAATAAACGTCTTCAGTTCGTACCACCATCCACCATGCTTGTTTACAGTCTCGTGAACTCTCGTGACCCAATTAACAAACCTAGAAAAGGAAACAGACTTTTATTAGTTTAAACATTTTATCGTGGCAACTTGAAGTCATATAACAATTTGCGATCTCCTTGTGAACTAAACATCACAAATTAACAGAATACTAATTATTTCTACTTCATTTTGCCTACAACTTGCTTCAAAAAGGAAACAGAGGGTGAAGCGCACCTGCAATCTGCGCAGCCGGAACCGGCTTCTCTTGTGTATACGATCGTCTCTTCCAGTCTTCTTTTGTGCAACATATTTCGCTGGAGCTTAAAGTCTTGTAGATAAAATGGCACTCAGCAACAAACTCAGTATTGATGCTCTGGATTTGGGTGGAAAGCGTGTGTTGATAAGGTAGACTGACAATGTTCTGACCGCAGACAAATCTTGTATATATTTTGTTTTGATTGATGATACTTAATTGTAGTAAGGTCACCCTAACCTTAGTCGTTAAATGGTAAAATGAGAGACTTGTTCATTACTTTCAAAGACCAGTTTTGAGCCTCTATGTTATATGCAAAGATAGCGTTACTTTCTGATGAATTTCATATCTTGTCAGACTTGTTTTCATTGTAGCAAAAGCTGATTTTGAGCAAAATGAGGATTGACCTTGATAACGACCTTGTCTTATTCACCCCGTTTCATGAAAGTGACCGTGCCAATCTCACGTCTAAGGAACTGAATAATGTGTGCCTGCCTTATTACATTGTTGAAAAACATATGTTAGATTTAAGGGGCGATGTTTGAATGCCTTTAGAGAGATTAACAGAATGATTGAAAATGACATATACCACAGGCAGCTTGAGCTGAATTGATTTATTGATGGCATTTTATTAGATTATACACAGGTGACATTATTTTACATTAAATCATATAGATGTTAACAAATACGCCATACTATATAGTTTAACATCAAACTGTTGAAATCCTCACTGACATGTTTGTATAATATTTCTAAAAAATACTCTATAGGTGTCATATTTTCTTTTATAGGGTTGATTTCAATGTGCCACTAAAAGGTAAAGAAATCACCAATAACCAGAGAATTGTGGAAGCACTCCCCACTATCAAGTATGCCCTGGAGAAAGGAGCTAAGTCTGTGGTGCTTATGAGTCATCTTGGAAGGCCAGATGGAAACAGGAATGATAAATTCTCTTTAGCTCCTGTGGCTGAGGAACTGAAGAAGTTGCTTGGAAGGTACTGTTTGGCTGTATGATATTAGTATCCAAAAGTTGACATGTTAGGATTTATTTGTAATTAAATATCCATGTCTGACTTGGTGTTTGGTGGAAAAACTTAGATATGCCAGGTGTATTGGACCCATTATCTTCTATTGAAATTATTTTTTCAGACATGACATCCAGTAAGTGAATAAAGCAAAGCAGTACATTTTTTTTCCATCTGTATGATTTTTAAGATAGCCTGTCCTGTTACAAAATAAAATTTCCTAGACTATGTCACTTGTTTAGACATGAGTTTCTGTCTTAACTATAGACAGAGTGAACCATCTGACATTAGCAATTCATCATACTAGGGTACCAATGTAACACAAACTGTATATACAAAATAGTGTAAATGAGCATATAGTAATTTTGTTTTATGTTTTTTTTTATTTATTTTATAATGAAGAACATATTTGCAAAATCTTACTATCTGATTGTTTAACCTTTCTGTGTTCTCTAGAGATGTGACATTCCTCTCTGACTGTGTGGGGGCTGAGGTGGAGGCAGCCTGTGCATCTCCAGCCCAGGGCTCAGTCATTCTTCTGGAGAATCTCAGGTTCCATGTGGAAGAGGAGGGAAAGGGAGTTGATGCAGAGGGCAAGAAGGCAGGGGCAATTGATTTTAATTTATGTAGAATATGTAGCTACAGTGTAAAACTGATATAAATATAAAGGAGTAAAATTATGCATCTTTAAAGCCAGGAGAATATGGATATTTTCAGTTGATAAATGTCTGTGCTTTCATGTAACTTTGACCTCTCTATTGTAATATACAGCGCCTTCATTTACAAAAGTATGTACAAGTGCAACTTACAGCATGTAAAGCAAAAGTTAAAAATACTTTGACTTCCAAGGTAATTAATATATTTTGCAAATTTAAGCAAAATTGTAATTGTTGTGGTGGAAAACCATGTCAATATTTGTCCAAGAGTTTTGAAACAATCCAGCAGAACTCCAGATTATATCTTTTGTCAAACTAAATTGGTCTTTCCTTAAGAAGAAGCATACTTTCAAATAAATTAACCATTGTTTATCTCATTGCAGGTAAAAGCCAGTGCTGATGCCGTTGAACAGTTCCGTGCATCTCTGAGTAAGCTGGGAGATGTGTATGTGAATGATGCCTTTGGTACAGCTCACAGGGCACACAGGTAGGCTATCTTTGTAGAATTACCCTGTGAGAGGAGATTGGGTGCCTTCCAAATCCACTGTAGCAGATTTTATGTGAAACAGATAGGTTAGGGTTTTAATCAGTCAGTCAGATCAGTCCGTTGAAACATGCACACAAGCATGCAAACACACACACAGAGAGAGAGAGAGAGAGAGAGACCATGATGGCACTTTTTTTCTGCAAAACATTTGGCAAATGGGCAAAAATTGTTTGATGTCATACAAGAGTAGAAAAATTGCAAGAAACTATGTGATGTGAGGTTGAATTCTAAGCATTAAGGATGAAACCTATTTGTAGGGAATGTCATTTTAAAAAGCAGAACAAAATGGATATGCAAGACATGGCGAATGTGTTATGTTGTGCAATAGACTGTAATTTGATAAAGTTTGGGAGAAAACGATAAAAAAAACCCTACTATTACATAAATTCTGTTTCTTTTATTTATTGCCACACTGTGCTCCCAAGCCTGCCATTATTTCTGAGTCTGACCCAACTATCCTCCAAATCTCAACTATCCTCCAAATCTCAACTATCCTCCATATCTCAACTATCCTCCGTATCTCATTTAATTTTGCGATGAGTTGCAAGGCTTTGTGTTATCTTAGATGGTCCCCATTATCTTTCTACGCCTTTCCTTCTTACGTTAAAACCAAAAATTCATACATATGTCTGTAGCACAAAAACTTATCTGCTGGCTAGAACAGAGAGACCGACAAAGAAAGATGTGGCACATATCTTAACTTTGATATTTTGTCCTTTTAGTTCCATGGTTGGTGTCCAACATGGCCAACGTGCTGCTGGGTTCTTGCTGAAGAAAGAGCTGACATATTTTGCCAAGGCCATGGAGAGTCCAGAGAGACCATATCTGGCCATATTGGGAGGGTAAGTAGCAGTCAGTAGTGTGTGTATGATACCTCTACAAGTCTTTTCTATATGGGGTGTCAAGAAATCCTTTTTTTTTTTTAAGACACATTTGGAGGATCTGAAGGTTATGCATTTAACTTTAACTTTTTGCTACCATCCTGAAATATTGATTTTAAATTGATATCAAAGATTTAGACTGTATCTCTGTTTACTTTTAGTTTTACAGTTTCTGTTTACTTTTGCAGTGCCAAAGTGAAAGATAAGATCCAGCTGATTGACAACTTGTTGGACAAAGTGAATGAGATGATCATAGGTGGTGGCATGGCCTATACTTTTCTCAAGGTTCTCAGTGGAATGAAGGTGAGTAACTTTAATTATACAAAGGAAAAAAGTTGTTGTTGGTGGTGTGTGTGTGCGTGGGGGGGGGGGGGGGGGGGGGATGGGGGTTAGCAGCGGGTGGTATTGGGTGGTTTTGTGTCCTATACTTTTCTCAAGGTGCTGAAGGGAATGAAGGTGAGAGGCTATAGCCTGGGACTTCACTATGATGAGAGGTTGGAAGATTGAGTGATTGAAGTCATAATTTGCTCCACCATGTCCTTAATCCTTAATTCCTCAGTTTAGGAGAAGAAACTATTATCCATATATATTGCATTGTGACTTTATACTTAATATCTGAAACGGGTGGGAATATGAATGAGATTATCATCATAAAAAAAACATCATTTAGCACTTTTGTGAAGGGCAGGATTGCTGTAAATACATAGGTGCAATTAATGTTTAATATAAAACTCAGTGTTTCACATGGTAGAAGATTATAGTAATCATTTTTTCTCAAAAATATTTGTAAAAACCAAGATATTCACTTTAACTAACATTTGTAAAATATCTTTTATTGTAGATTGGAAATTCCCTATATGATGAAGAGGGAGCTGGTATTGTGAGCAACCTGATGGCTAAGGCAGAGAAGAATGGTGTGAAAATGCACCTGCCATCAGATTTTGTTACTGCTGATAAATTTGCTGAAGATGCTCAAGTCGGATCAGCCACACTGTCAGAGGGGATACCTGACGGCTGGATGGTAGGTGTCACAACTAACACAATCAGTAACTCATCATCGTCACGCCTAACACAATCAGTAACTTATCATTAGTCACAACTAACACAATCAGTAACTTATCATTGTCACAACTAACACAATCAGTAACTTATCATCGTCACAACTAACACAATCAGTAACTTATGAGTCACAACTAAAATAATAAGTAGCTTATCATCGTCACAACTAACACAATCAGTAACTTAACATCATCACACCTAATACAATAAGTAACTAATCATCATCATCACAACTAACACAATCAGTAACTTATCATAGTCACAACTAACACAATTGCACAGCTGTTCTTTTAAGAAGTTCATTTACTAGAGTACTAGATGGACTGTGGGTAAATGTAGGTGTCACAAGGTGTGCACTGTCTGTGTCTTATTCCTGGCAACAATAGCACAAAGAGACACTGTTTAATGAAATAGCAGATGGATGAATCTGGTAAGTGGCACCTCAAACACACTGATGAAGCCTCTGTTTCATCTAACACAATTTATGCACCTCAAACACATGAAATCTCTGTCTTTGAACACAATGTATGCAACATCACAGAGGATTGCATAGCTTACGTTAAGTTTTGTGTTCACTTGGAATTATAAACATGTACTGAAGTCTTTTTTATATATAAAGTTGTTCTCCACATGGTGATAATTTTTCCTCTTTTTTACTTAGGGCCTTGACTGTGGTCCAAAGTCTTCTGAAGAATTTAGTGCTGCGGTTTCAAGAGCAAAAACCATTGTGTGGAACGGGTAAGGTCTATTATTAACATTTTGTGATTCATTTTAGAAACACCTAATAGGATTGCCTAAAGTGAGGTTATCATATAAGGGATATTATTTACTAATATGTTGTTACTTATAGAGAAAAAAAACAAAGGGTTTGATTGTGCAAAGTTAGTTGAAAAGGTATGGGTAAGCATTATTTCTTTCAAAGGTTAATTAAAACTGTGATGATACATATATTTGCTAATGTATTTAATGTGATAATCATGCTCAGGATTTTTTTAAAATTTAATTGTTAGTTGGCAGAATTTTTGACTTCATGAAAGGTTGGTTCTGAAAAGAATTTTGTGTTTCTAAAATGCATTTTGCACAGTATATTTCAATTGTAGCAAAAACACTATCATACTGTCTTGTAGCAACAATACAGTTGTGAGTAAAATGGGTCTTACTCTCTTTGTTTTATGTATGTGTACAACTTTTTCAGGCCTGTGGGTGTCTTTGAGTTTGAGAACTTTGCCAAAGGAACAAAGGCTGTGATGGACGCAGTGGTGAATGCAACAGAGAAAGGAGCTTCCACTATCATTGGTAAAGTCTCGATTTGATCTTTAAAAATATTGTAATATTCTTATATTTTTTGGATCAAGGTCAACTGAACTTGACATTTTTGTATTTAGATAACGTGTGTCTATCCATGTCATCACAGTCCACCACATTTGTCCATAACTGCCAGTTTGTTTCAATTTGTATCAAACAGGATGTTTTGTTTGGCAAAAAGGTTGAAAATTAGTATTTTCATGTATTCTGTGACATGTGCCCCATATGTGCCAAATCATATTTCATAGCAAGCTTCGTTTCCTGAAAAGGCAGGTTGGGTTAAACATCACCATAATTAGTAAAAACTCATTCCCATTATGTGCCTGTATACTTGCTGTCTACATAGGCTCTGACATGTGTGATCTCTAAAACAAATGCAAACTTACAGGTGGAGGTGACACAGCCACTTGCTGTGCAAAATGGGGCACTGAGAAGAAAGTAAGTCATGTGAGTACAGGAGGAGGAGCAAGCTTGGAGCTCTTGGAAGGTGAGATACCACATGTATATGTGGCATTTTTATGTCTGAAGTGCATTGATCTCAACTCATAATTTTCAGCATGAAATGGTAGACCAAAATTTACTCGATAAAAAGCAGTCAATTTCTTGTTTCATTAGCCATTTCATTAGTCTGTTTTCATCAGTTATTTAACTTAACATGATCTTGATATTGAAATGCCTAAGGAAAGCAGCTTGTACTGGTTTTGTGAAGTTTTTACTATTTTAGTCAGTTTAAAAATGGCTGAAATGTCAGTTCAGTCCATGCAATAGACAAAGTTTCAAAATGTTTCATTTAATTTCTAAAAGGCCAATCATCTATATTTCCAGGTAAAACTCTTCCTGGTGTTGCAGCTCTGTCTGACCTGGCATGACACAGAAAAGACTGAAGTAGAATACAATTCTACCAAGTTATCGCGCATTGTGTTTATCCTCTCAGAGAATAACAAGACTCTAACTTGAAGTAAACCATTTTTTTCTTGAGAAGCTGTTTTTTAATTTTAAAAAATGAGTAATGCAAATCCAACACAAATAATATCTAAGCATGATACCAAACAGTGCTTCCTAGATTTTGTTTTCAGTGTGTATAGACACTGATGTATTTTTTCTGCCCTAAACACTCCTTTTCAAGTTTTCTGTATTTAAACACCTTGTTGAAGTCGGAAGCGAAACCATAAAAACAAGGTGAAACTAGGCATGCTTGAAATTATGTTATTGATCAAATGATTGATGGAAGTCGAAGTTTGGTAGAGCTGATATGGTAGCCAATATTGCGTCACAAAATGGGCAGCTTTTCTCAACAGTCCCTTGTCTTTTCATATTGTGCACATTGTGAAGGTTAAAGCATGAGAGTCTGACATCTTCCAACAAAAAGTTGAGTCAGCACTCAAAGTTATTTCTGCCATAACTTCATGCATATCTTTTAGACTCTAGCACCACTAACTACAGAATTGAAGGTTAATACCAGTAGGTATTTAGACAGATTATTTGAGCTAACCCAGTTGTCTTGGATAAACCCATAATAAAAAAATACCATGCATTTGAAAGAAACCGATAACTCAGTTGTAGTCTTTCTTTCTGTATGTTCCTTATTTCAAAAAGAACTTTCTGTCATGCTTGGGTATTAGTATGCAAAGAACTGCCATTATCAGTCATCTCGGG
This sequence comes from Lingula anatina, assembly GCF_001039355.2. The sequence goes on along the minus strand of NW_019775934.1, from coordinate 134,669 downwards.
AATAAAATATTATAACAGTTAGATGTTTGTAAAAACTTTTGTTTCTTGCGAATGCTTTTGTAATTTGAAAAAAAAAATGTCCTAAACATTCTGTGAGCATATTATTGTAGTTTCCCATTAGATGGTTTTTGAAAGATGGAATTTAATAACTAAGGGTCAAGGCTTGCATTTCCTTTATTTTGTTAGAATCTGTCATGGTGTGTCATGTATAATTCACTGGGTTATACAGAATTAACAAGGTGCTTTTTATGTTTCCGTTTTTTTATTTAGGTTTCTTTGTTTAACAAAGGTAGATTTTACTGAAATGTGTATTTTTGATGTGTGTATTCATAGGATACAATCATACATGTATTACTTTATTCTGAAATCCACCTCATTGATGTGTTTTATGTATCACACTGGTATTTCTCCAGGCATAAAAGATTGATTGATTGATTGATTGATTCTCCTTTTTTTATATTTGTCACTGAAGAAAATGGACAATGATCGTTTTTTCTGGAGCTGCAAGGTTTTGTTATATGGCACCAATGCCAAAGCATAATGTCACATTCATCAATTCAAACTTACTTAAGATGCAGACTTTGATTTTTTACATACATGTAGGTAAAATTTACTAGGTAAATATTTGTATACCTAGACTTTATCTATGGTGTGTAATTTGCATTAAAAGGCCAAAATTGTTAATAAACATTTCATGTATCATCTATGCATTGACTTACATGCATCTTTTACACTGTTCTTTAGTGATATCTTTGTTATCGAGCAGTGATAAGATAATGACATTCACAAAGAATATATTTGAACTGAGCAACTTACTCAAGCGTCTCTCAGACATTGACTTTTCCAAATTTCTTATTATTGCATTCCACAGATGATGGCAAAGCTAATCCTCACCACCGGCCATTTGGTTTTCCTGGAGGTTCTGTTCATTTGTAAAATATGGTACTGTGCATGGGTAATTTTTAAAAAGCATGCAGTGCAGATGTGGGGTTGGTGACAAAATGCAAAAAAAATAATTTTTCTTTTTAATTGATAAATTGCTGTCTTAAATGGAGACACAGATTAAAGATACATGCACTGTAGTTGATAGTTCACGTGGATCTTTTAAGGACAAAAAGCGGGAGTAAACACGGTCAAATCAGTTCATATGCTGAGCGTTTCGAAGCCTTGGCAATATGGGAAATTACAAAATTTGCTCTCACAGGGTCTCGTAGTTCCATTTGACTACACCTTCTCTCCAAATCTCAGAGGAGTGCTAGAAGTCTTTATCTCTCACGCGTGCACACATATCTGTATCTGCATATTTGAAAAAAAAACACGTTGTAACACCCTACTGTTGCCAAGCCCTATAACAGCCAAAATACTATAGTCATTGTAAGAAACATGATAAATTAACAATCATGATTTGTATAAGACTGTCGGATATGAAGAATTACATTAGAAAGAATTACATTAGGCGCAGATCTTTTTCTGGGTTGCTATTTATTGCTCGGGTGTGCACACTCGTTCACAGCTTATGCTGGCTGATACATGTACAGCGAAAGTTTATCGTTCGTTTAAAGCCCATGCTAGATTATTTAATAATTATTTGTCGTGGTGTCTGATCAAGAGTGTGTAATTCGACATGATTATGTATGAATGTGTAACTCGACGCAATTATGTGCTCGTATCTGACTCAAAATTAAAAGAAAATTATTTCAATCGTTCACAGTCGTATTTTACAGAAAAAGTTAATCGTTTGTTTGCAGCTTATGCAGGGTGTTTACTTGCCATTTGATGTCATTATTTGTCATTGTATTTTAACGACAAGTGATCGTTTGTTGGTTGATGATGAATCACTCTGGATGTAAAATAGTATAAAATCAGTTCGCTTTCAATAGGTTGCGTGTGCATTTACAGAAAAAGAGGATACAAAATAACGTTGTCTTGTCACATAGACAACAGTGCCGTCAGTTTAGTTTCTGTGCCCTATATTTAAAACTACAGGTGTTTGCAAGGAAACAAAATAGGTATATCTTTTCGTCTCAAATTGTAAAGTTTAAAGACAAATGATCAGTTTTTTTCCCAATTTTCAAGAAACAACCACGAGAAGTACAATGCACTTTGGCGAAGTCACGCTGTGGCAACTGCTTGCTGCGATTGGTAAGTGTCATTCTTTTATTTCCGTTTCTCTGTAAAAAAAACCTTAATATTTCTGCATTGTGCATGAGAATGTTTGACAATATCTAAAGGAAAGATGACAGGAAACACACCATTAGAACTTATTGATTGCTATTATTTGAACGATAATCAACTTCACAGATTTTATTCATTCAAGCCATAGGTGAGTCGTAGGTTTTTCAAAGCCGCTTTCAATATAATTATTTTAATGCATGTATTGATATACATTTCAATAAAATTAAACCCAAACCGGATTTATTTACAACTTATGAATACAAGTACTGTACAAAGTCTTTACCTCCCGATTCACTGCAGGAAAGGACATAATGATGAAGTGAAGTTTTTTTATTTTGAAATGTCTGATTAATGCAAAGCGTCTTTTTAGTCGAAGTTGCATCCACGTGTCATATATTTTAATAATTTAAAAAAAACAAAGAAATAGTCCATTACGAAAATGAATTTTTCAGCTTTATATGTGTATCAACCAAATATGGTGTACACCTTTGTCTTTCCATGGAAAGGTTTCAACTTAATTGTAAATATGTTTGTTAACATGCATCTTTATTCATTATTGCATAGCTTTATCAAAATGTTTTCCTGTAGTAATTCTATTACAAAACAGTGTCAATGTCTTGATCTTCTCTTTCAGTTTTTTGCTTGTCACCAGCTGATGCAATCAGGGAGATAGATGCAACAGCGTACACTATCAGTACAACCAGCACCGACCCCACTGAGCTGATCCAAGGGCTAAAACAAGGCGACAATTTTCGTCCAGTGACAGGATTCAGACGCGTCGATGGTGTTCGGAAGGTTCGCTTCGAACAGACGTATAATGATATCCCGGTTTACGGCTCGGTAGTCGTCATGGAGAAGAATTCGAACGGGGAATTTTACGATGTTTCTGACGGGGAGCTATTCGAGGATATCCTAACGGACTTGGACGACACTGACCCGATGATAACTATAGAGGAAGCTATCGATGTCGCCATAGCCGCAACCAGTGATGCAGAATCTGCGTTCAAATCTGAAGCCGTTGTCGACCTCCTAGTCTCTGATGAAGGCGGATATGCCCATCTAATTTATCGCGTAAAATTTCTGGCGAAAAAGGGTAGCGGCTACTCCAGCCCGGTTGTAATCGTTGACGCTGATACCGGCGAAGTTTTGAGAAGTTTTGAATCCCTGATGACCGAATCTATTCAAATTGGCGGAGTTGGGGGCAATCTCAAGTTCGGAAAGTATGTCTTTGGTAACCCTGCGGGGAATTGTTCCACTGGAGGCGGCAGCAGCACCCCACAGCCCAACGCTGGACCAACTACAGCTTCTCCCGAGCATACGACCGAACCGTCATACTACGACGACGACGACTGGTATTGGACTGAAGAGAGTTATTCAGTTGGCACAGACGACAAGTTGTTAATCAGACGACGGCGACAAGCTGAGTCTTGCAGTGCTAACCAATTCCCAAAACTGACCGTCGACAAACTGGCTAACGGCAAATGCGCGCTAAAGTCAAAAAACACCCAGATATATCACGTCCAGGGAAAGTCTGCTGAGCAAGATCCCGGACTGGGTGAACTCCTGAAAGAGGTCTACTCAGTTGACTGTGTCAATAATTTCAACAATGTCAACGATTTTGCAAACGGTGGTTACAGCCCTGCGAATGACGCGTTTTTCTATAGCGAAAAGACATTTGAGATGTTTCAGAAATTGTTGAAGAAACCAGCCGTGAAAGTGGAACCTCCAGGTCCCTTGAAAATTGCTGTTCATTTTGGTACGAACCATGAAAATGCCTTCTACTACAAAGATCGCTGTTTCTTCGGCAATGGTGCCACCACCTTCTACCCTCTAGTTGATGTGAATGTAGTTGCTCACGAGCTCGCCCATGGTTTTACCGAGGACCACTCTAACCTTGAGTATACAGGAATGTCAGGGGGTATGAACGAAGCATTTTCGGACATGGCCGGGGAAGCCTTAGAATATTACCTGTTCGGAAAGGTCGACTGGATCGTTGGAGGAGCTTCCATGAAAGAAGCAGGTAAAGGACTTCGGTACTTCGACGATCCTACAAAGGATGGGCATTCCATTGGCCACGCCCGAGATTTCAGATCCGATATGGATGTTCATCTCAGTAGTGGGGTTTACAACAAAGCTTTCTACAACCTAGCCAATAGCAATGGTTGGAACGTGGAAAAGGCTTTCAGGGTCTTTGGCACTGCCAACGTTGTTTATTGGGGAGCCAAAGCTACCTTTAACACCGGCGCCTGTGGGGTTCGCAAGGCAGCTGCTGATCTGAAACTACCCACTCAAGATGTTATTAATGCCTTCAGCAGCGTTGGTGTCACCTGCACCTCAGCTAAGTAATAAGGATTGTCTACCATGAAAGAAGATCAACCATAATAGCTTTATGCAATTTATTATAATTCTGCTTATTCTGCCTTTATCCTTTTTTTTTCTGAGTATGGCAAGAACTTTTGGTACAAATAAAAGCTGTTTTACTTTGTTACATTTAAATCATTACGTACTGGCGGACTTTTTAAATTAAAGAGCGCTATACCCCTGCCGGAAAACGTCAAACCAACCCGTATTGTTTGTTTCCCGCGGACGACCTGTTTTGAGGGCCTTTATGTTATATCTTACAATTTCCATATAAACGCTCTCTTTTCTTCGTCCATATCTATTCAGTTTCAATATACATTTATCAGTGGAGTGCTCAACTTGTAATCGTGCACATTCGGTAGTTATTTTATCCTGATAGTAATTTATACTCATCCCATTACTGTATCAATACATCGTCACGGTTTAAATAGAAAAAATGTCATCGCATCTAAAATAATCGAAAATATATGCGTTATGTGCTTATTGAAACCCTCTGAGTATCAAGTCCAATTCTTATTAAAGGGATAATAACTCTTCGTATGAGGTCTATATTTCACAATAAAAACATTGTGAATAACTCAATATATTAATCAGAAATATAATATATTCTGTTTTACGACAAAAACAGCAGTTATAGCTATTATTTTGATATCTGAGCTTGTCTTCAAACCACGTGACCTCCATTGATGGTTATACTCTGTTAAAATCTCTTAAGAGATTTTAACAAAAAACCAAACTTTTGAGAAAAAAAAACAGGGACTAACTTTGAATGTAAAAATGGATTCATTAACCATTGGTTAGCATGGGAAAATTGTTGTTTACTCCGTGAAAATTCTATTATCCCTTTAAGCAAACCGCTGGCACACGTCTCTGAGCTTTTAAAAAAGGCATACATGCAACTTTGTATAGCTAAATTTTGATTTTCCTTGAAATTTCCACAACTTTTCTTTAATCTTTCAGACACACCATATCGATCACCGACGACAAAATCACAATCTATAAAACCATTTTTTGAATTCCAAGTTTTGAAGTTTTTAAACTCTCTTGTAATGGAGCTGGCGAGGAAAAAGCAAAGTTGATAAGTTGGTTAATGACCGGTGTACCATGAAAATCTGACTCCCCAAAAATTTGACTCCCCAGTCAAATTTTCATAATGTAAATGTGACTCCCCCTATGAAATTTTGACTCCCCCCACAAAACTTTATAAATCTTATTTAATTTGAGTATATTACTTTTATATTGTAGGATGCATAATGAAGGATACACTGGTACTTTTTTAATTTGCAGGTGAAAATTTTAATGAGAAAATAAGAAAACTAAAAATGACTCCCCTATGAAAAAGCTATTTATTTGATATTTGGTGATCATTTCAACATCTTTCCCTTAAGTATACTTTATGAAGAATATATTGGAAATATTTGAAAGCTTGGTGGTAAAATATTGGGTGAAAAAAATAATGAAAAATCTTCATATTCATACCCAAGGGATTTGGACTCCCATGAAGAAAAGGCCCTATTTTATATTCAGTCACCATACCATTGTATTCCACATGGTTTGCATTGTGACATATATTTTGTTAGTATTTAAAAGTTTGGTGGTGAAAAGTTTGGTGAAAATTGATAATTTTTGAAACAAGTATTCATCTTACTACCTGTAGGATTTTGACTCCCATAGCCTTTTCATAGGAGTCATTGGGTGGAAAAATACACATTTTTAATTTTCTTATTTTCCCATGAAAATTTTCAAAAAGTGCCAATGTATCCTCCATTATGCATACTACAAGATAAAAGTTATATACTCAAATAAAATAAGATTTATAAAGTTTTTTGAGGGGGAGTCAAAATTTCATGGGGGGAGTCAGATTTTCATCATGAAATTTTGACTGGGGGAGTCAGATTTCCATGGGAGTCAGATTTTCATGTTACACCGGCCATAATTTCGAGGAAATCAATATTTCGCATCGTTTTCGACCAACCGCATTTGTTGAATTTTCCTGAAAGATTAATTGATTTTCTATATAAAGGTGTAACTTGTATTGTAGGCCTTTCAGTATCTTTCATTCAGGCTTCTCCGTTTCAAACGGTTAGGCCCTACTCATAAGGCTGCTGGGGTACCACGTGATTTTTAGAAAAATAACTGAACAAATCCATGCACCAAAATAATCTAAACCCAATATTATAGTAATGTGAAGTGGAATTTTTATGGGGCAATCTGAAAATTCTTACTCCTTTGATATGCCGCGCTCAGTGAAATCGAGTTAGATGTGTCTTTGCATATATATCTATGTCACTGTTGGCTTGTGTTTGTCACTACAGTACACATGTTTATTTCAAGACAAAAATTTCAGAGACTAAATTTGGGGGCAAAACGATGAATCCCTAACTAATACCTTAAAGATTTACACATGACTTTTTTTTTACAACCGTTATTATCCAAGAATCCCCGAACTGCTTTTTCAAAAATTGAAGTAACACAGCTGTTTAATAATTTTGGTATGTGTGGAGTCCTATCCAACCAACTTTTTTTATTGTGCTATAATTAAACAAGTGCCCTTGTAGCAGATTCTGAAAGAAAGATATATATAATGTACACATTTTCTATTCTTGTAACTTATTAACATTTTCCACCACTGGCCCAACACCTCAGCTTTTCGTGCTATCAGACACTACCATTCTATAGTTGGTCATTATTATTTTCAATTGAATGACCACGTAAAACTGCCATCCTTTGAAACGCGCCCAAAGCACTTTCAATAGATTTTAAATAGGACTGTTTGTGTCAAGGTATCAGTTTTATGTCTCTTTGTGTGTGTATATTATACCGAGTAAAAACTAAAAAAAATTAAAATATTGGCGATCTGAAATGATAGCAGCTTGGACAAAACATCCATCTTTCAATATTTTATTTTCCTTTAAAAATCGCTTTCAAAACCGTAAATTGACAATCTTAGTAAACAACTTCAGCACTAGAAAAACCAAAAAATCTTCTGCTGTATCATTGCCCAGTGGATGCTCACTTTTACTTAGCTGAAGTGCAGGTGACACCAACGCTGCTGAAGGCATTAATAACATCTTGAGTGGGTAGTTTCAGATCAGCAGCTGCCTTGCGAACCCCACAGGCGCCGGTATTAAAGGTAGCTTTGGCTCCCCAATAAACAACGTTGGCAGTACCAAAGACCCTGAAAGCCTTTTCCACGTTCCAACCATTGGTATTGGCTAGAGTGTAGAAAGCTTTGTTGTAAACCCCACTACTGAGATGAACGCTCATGCCAGCTCTGAAATCTCGGGCGTGGCCAATGGATTGCCCATCTTTTGTAGGATCGTCGAAGTACCGAAGTCCTTTACCTGCTTCTTTCATGGAAGCTCCTCCAACGATCCAGTCGACCTTTCCGAACAGGTAATATTCTAAGGCTTCCCCAGCCATGTCCGAAAATGCTTCGTTCATACCCCCTGACATGTCTACGTATTCAAGATTAGAGTGGTCCTCAGTAAAACCATGGGCGAGCTCGTGAGCAACTACATTCACATCAACGAGAGGGTGGAAGGTGTCGGCACCATTACCGAAGAAACAGCGATCTCTGTAGTAGAAGGCATTCTCGAGGTTCGTACCAAAATGAACGGCAATTTTCAAGGGACCTGGAGGTTCCACTTTCACGGCCGGTTTCTTCAACCATTTCTGAAACATCTCAAATGTCTTTTCGCTATAGAAAAACGCGTCATTCGCAGGGCTGTAACCGCCATTTGCAAAATCGTTGACATTGTTGAAATTATTGGTGCAGTCAACTGAATAGACCTCTTTCAGGAGTTCACCTAGTCCGGGATCTTGCTCAGCAGACTTTCCCTGGACATGATATATCTGGGTGTTTGTTGACTTTAGCGCGCATTTGCCGTTAGCCAGTTTGTCGACGATTAATTTAGGGAATTGGTTGGCATTGCAAGATTCGACTTGACGTCGGGTAATATTGGCATTAGCCGTAGCATTAGATGTAGTATTCCAGTCATAGTCATACCAATCCCAGTCGGTGGAGTTGGTGGTGACCTCGGGGGCAGTGGTAGTTGGCCCGGCAGTGGTCGGGGTGCCACCACCACCTCCAGTAGAACAATCCCCGGCGCTGTTGCCAAAGACATATTTACCGAACTTGACATTGCCACCAACTCCGCCAATTTGAATAGATTCGGTCATCAGGGACTCAAAATTTCTCAAAACTTCACCGCTAAGCGCATCAACGATTACAACCGGGCTGGAGTAACCGCTACCCTTTTTCGCCAGAAATTTTACGCGATAAATCAGATGGGCATATCCGCCTTCATCAGAGACTAGGAGGTCGGCAATGGCTTCAGATTTGAACGCAGATTCTGGATCACTGACGGCGGCTATGGCGATATCGATAGCTTCCGCTATAGTTACCATCGGGTTAGTCTCGTTCAAGTCCATTAGGATATCCTCGAATAGCTCCCCGTCAGAAACATCGTAAAATTCCCCATTCGAATTCTTTTCCATGACAACTACCGATCCGTAAACCGGGATGTCTTTATACGTCTGTTCGAAGCGAACCTTCTGAACACCATCGAAGCGCCTGAATCCTGTGATTGGACGAAAATTGTCACCTTGATTGAGACCCTGAATGAGGTTGATGGGGTCAGAGCTGGTTGTATTGATAGCGTACGCTGTGGCATCTATCTCCTTGACAGCATCAGCTGGTGACAAAGAAAAAACTGAAAAAAAAAAAAACGTTAAGGCACTCACTGTTAATGGACTACAATTAGCAATGGGATATAGGTGTGTTGATGCAGTGTATATTCTTCAGCGATCCAGCTTCACGCTACGGGTGATCAATGATCTAAAGTTTTGTCTCACTAATATTTGATTCCTACTGATAAAAAACTGCGTAAGTCTAGTTTTTTGTCTTTTTTGGTTATATAAACCTATTCTGAACGATTGAAATATAAAGTGAAAATTTTGACAAAAATAAGCACGATGAAAATATATACTGATACAGCATTTATTATCAGTATTTTATTTTTAACAATAGGCTATTCAAACGTAATGATATTAAAAAATAATAATAAACCAAAGCACTCTTTTACCTGCTGCTGCCAGCACATACCACACCCTGAATTGGCTTAAGTGCATGTCGCGCCTCTTCTCTCCTCTTTTGAATACCTTGAATTCAAATTATGACTGATTATAACTGATTCCCTGTAGAATTATTGGTGATATATCCTTTCTGTTACTCGACATATGTATGTACGATTTTCTTAAGGACTGTCAAAGAGGAATAGATTTGTATTTTGCATAAATAAATTAATGGAGTCAACGAATCTATGTGTGCGTTTAACCATTTCTTCCACGATAATTCAACATAGGCCACCTCACCTGATTAGTACGTCTTTTGGTTAGCAGATTGGCAAAAACCGCTCCAAGATGCACCGATCGTATCGATTCTTATACGTACGCAAAAACCAAATCACATGATCCACCCGTATGGCATAAATGACGTGGAGATGATCTTTCATTAAAAATCCGTTTCAATTCACTGTCATTATTCCCAGATGGTTCTGATGGCAATGACTGAATTTACCTTGACCCGAACAAAATAACCAAATTGATTTAAAATTGCTTTTGGGGGTACGAAGCCATGAATGAACAAATACTTGACGATGGCACTGGTCAATTTTCGAAAAACAATAGCAAATTTCGTTTTCATAGAGCATTCCCCCACGATACTTACCGTATTTGGCAAGAAATTAACCTTTAGGGGGCCACTGTCCTAAATTTCCCTCATTGACAAAGATTGATTCAGTACAGTCTATAGATCAAGTCGCTGTAAAATTTATAGTACATGCGCACAGAGTTGGGAGTGAAGTGCCCCCCTTCCAAACCCCCCAGCCACATCTTCGTATAAGTCGCGTTGTGGACAGTTTCAAGTAAGAAAGGGCATGGCTTGTATTGATCATTGTCATTTGTAGATACCCCGCAGGTGTATCATTCTGAAGCGTGTTTATGAGCAATGCAGGTTATGCAGGTTGGCAAATCGCGCACTATCATTATCAGTAAAGTTGAAGGTGCGCTTTAATTGCAAACACGTGTTGTCGACGGGCAGGTTATGTCGTCAATTGCACCGTTCGAAACAATTATGTTGGAATATCTGCTTTCGTGTAAAGGGTAAACGTAAATAAATTACCAGGGCCAAGTTCAATAAAGGTCGTTTAGCATAAACCGAAGTTTCAATCCAACGTGTAACTTAAACGAATTTTAACAGTGTTTCATAAACCATGTTTCACACTAACAAATGGTTTAAACTCCAAAACGGTCGGTTAAGTTTATACTTTCATAGGAGGTAGTTTAAATTTCGTAAGCGTTGGATAAATATGACAAAGATCCTGAGGCTTGTCTGAAATCCTAAAAGTTTCATGTCTGCAAGATTAAGAAAGAGTTTTTAAACAATGAAATGCAATTCTTATACAGCAACTGATTAGGAAAATTCGTATTTAGAAAATATTTAAAGAGATAACAACTGTTCATATGATGTCCATATTTCACAAGAAAATACATTGTAAACAACTCATAGAAATATATGAATTCTATTTTAGCACCAAAATAGCAATAATTCTGGAACTTGTGCTTGCCACCACATCACCTGACTTCCATAGATGGCTACACTCTGTAATATTTTCTTAAGAGAATATTACAAAGAAAAAAACTCTTTAGAAAAAAAAACAGGGGCTAACTCTGAATGTCGGAATGGATTCATTTACCACTATAGTAGTCCTTTACCCCAGGAAAATTCATTTTTTAACCAAAATGAACAGTTCATGATCTTGTTCCAGAAATCTTGCTTCAGATTTTTAGCAACAGAAGCAATTCTCTTGGTTATCATGGCAAGTAATAAAGCAACAATTGAGCGTTCTTGGTATATTTTTTTTACCGTCAATTTCAGAGATTGTGTACAGACAGTAAAGCCAAGTAGTATGAAAGATATATATATATTAGGGGTCTTTTATTTTGTTCATAGCAACATCATGCATTCTAGGAAATTTCAATTCCAAGTATGATCTGGATAATGCTTAAACTGTTCCAACACTATTTAGCTTACCGGCTTATAAAAGACAATTTTTAACGTCGTTAAGATAACCGGCCTTTAGATATTTTATCCACTGGTTAGGCTGATACACTAGTTAGTGCTAAACACCTCTTTTAAAACTGGGCCCAGATGTTTTGTGAAAATTGCTCCCCGGCATAGCATTTAATAACTACAAAAAATCCAACCATATTGAATGGCTCTTTTTATTTCTTTCCAAGAATTATGACTCGCAGTTTTTGTTTCTATGTGCAACACACACACTTTGTTACCCACGTTAACTTGAGATTAACCCCCAATAAAAAATGCGCCGTGAAGAATACACACAACTTGCCTCAACAACGTGCGATTCATTTGATGGGGTAGGGCATTCAACTTTGACACTTTGACAATCTTACATACAACTACAATTTAGTGCGTCATTAAAAAGTTTAATTTGATGTCCAATTTGTGACTCTGATAATGCACCTGCATACACGTGCAAACGTGTAGTGACGAACTTGTCACTTGTGTAAGAATCTGTAAGTTAAAACTATCAGGCAACACCTGCAAATGGTTTCAAGTCAATTTATTATTTGGGTGGTGTTCAAAAAACTTTTGCATTTTGTTGTTAGTTAGGGAGACCTACTACATGTACCTCTTGACTGAAATTTTGTCAATTGATACATTTGAGAGAAAAAATTTACTAAACAAATATTTTGCCCATCCGAAAAACGGAATCTTTTATTGGCTTTATCATAATGCTTATACATATATATTTTGTGCACGTATATCATTTAGCAGGCTATTCTGTATCAAATACTGAGGTATTTTTTGTTGCACACATACAAACAGACAGACAGACACGCAGATATGCACAGGCACATACGCATACATTAACACTGTATAACATGTTCCTAATTGCGTTGGTGATCTCAGAGCCACAGAAGACCAAATTTACTTTATGTGTCCCCATTGTGAGGAAGTTCGATGTAAGCTATATCAAAGTGTAGGTACACTGTATGATGTTTGTTGCAACAAAGTGATATTCATAAATCTTATAACATGTGATGAAAGGGATCCCACTACCATTGCACTGGAAACGTTTTTACAAAAAGCTTCTTAACTGTAAAAAGTCAACGTACATGCTGGTGCAAAATTATAAGATGCAATAAATAATCTAATCCGTGGCCAATAAGACAAAAAATTAATTAAAATGGAGTGTATGGTCCTAAAAGAATTAATTTTCTTGGTATCCCCATGTTACAAGCCACCGTACTCATGACCACAATAAATGTGACGACATGACGATTAGCCACTCGTAGGAACCCAGCTGTATAGGGGTCTCTATTTAAGCCACTGCCATTATTTCTTGCTTAATTCTATTGTAATAATTTGTCACACCTACGCATTATATAGCCATAAAAACGATTCTATACTCTAAAGTTGGCTCAGATTCAAAGGAATCGCACATTGAGCGATTGCACGGTGTATCGGTAAGTTAATAATTTTCCTACATATTCATCCGTTGAATTTGTCAACTAAATGTATATCCTATTACTAACACGCCGTCTAATACAACTTGAGTACATGTTTCTGTGACTTGTGTTTTTATGAAAAGAATCGTAACACATAAGTTGCTTATGAAACAGAATAAAAAACTGGTTATGTGATTGATAAGCAAAACAGGCTTTAAACTTACCATGTGTAAAACGCTGAAACTTCGAAAAGTCGAAATTCTGGGTCAAGGGGAAATTTTGATTGGGCAAATGTGATCAAGTTTGGTTTTCTAGGGGAGATATACAATTCTTATCCACCTGTAGTACTTACAAATCTTACGCAAATGTTTTTTCTCTTTGAGAAGATGCTTCAATTTTATTATTTCAGTATTTTTTTAAGGTAAAGAAGTCACAAACATGCGTCTTATAGCGGAGGCAACTTTACTGCTGCTGGGTAGGTGATACGTATTTTACATGCTTAAAAACAGTTGCCTTCAGGTGCATATTATATTCAATATTTTTCTAACCCTAAGGTAGCACTTTCGCATAAGATACGGAATATAAGGTTACAACCAACCACAGTAACAAAGCACGATGTTGCGTTTGACGTACAAGAACATTTATGGAAATTGTTTTAATATTGGATTCAAACATATTTATTTCCGTCAGATTCGAATCATATCTTACCTGATCATACGGGGTGTACGTGATAGTAAATTCTTTCGTCTAAGCAAACACTATCACTGAGTCAGTTATTTCTTTTTCCCCTCTTGGTCCACTGAAGCAATGTACTCTTGTGAGGCAGCAAGGGAACTCAACGCAGAGGAGGTGGCAACAACGGGTCACTTCCAAAACGCGAACCAACTTATCACGTCTGCCGCCTACGAGGCAAGCAGTAGTCTAAGCGCCGTCGAGTCCGTGAACGTTCCAACAGGAACACTTGTCAGACTTCGCCAAAAGTGGAATGGTATTCCGGTCCGTGGTACTGTGGTGGTTGTGGAGGAAGACAAGGGCCATTTTGACAGCGTGGTCGCTGGCCTTATCTATGGCGACATCAACGGGGATATATCCGACCTAAAACCAGCACTTTCAAAGGCAGATGCCCTGGATATTGCAAAGTCTGTTTTGTCAGCTGCTGAAGTTGCTACAGTCGCGAACGAAGAAGCTGATCTTGAAGTTGCAATTTTCAATTCCAAAGCCCATCTTACCTGGAAAACACGCTTCACCATGGTCAACGATACAACTGGATTCAGTGAGCCGATCTTTTACATAGATGCTAACGATGGTGCCATTTTGTTGACATTTGAAAGCCTCACCAAAGAAAAAGTTGACATCAGGGGCGTTGGTGGTAATGTGAAAAGCGGCAAATGGGTATACGGAAATGCTGCAGGAGACTGCAGTGAAACTGGAGTGACTCAAGCTCCGACACAAACCCCGACGCAAGCTCCGACACAAGCACCGACTCAAGCTCCGACACAAGCACCGACTCAAGCTCCGACACAAGCACCGACACAAGCACCGACCCAAAGTCCACCGTAAGTGACATATTTTATATGGTCCTGCAAAACGCTGGTTTTTGAGACGTGGAAGTATATACTGCAGCAACTGAGATTTAAAGCACTACGTATCCTCGTGAGAGTGTAGCTTGAGAAGCTATGAAGTATTAAGTGTAACGTTTTGAAATTTCATTCTGTTCTTACAAATGCACAAGCAACGAATATCAAAGAATTCATTTAATTCATTCCAGGTCCATAGGGTGTTGGAGGAACATTGGCTCAGGGTAATTATTGATCAAATTGACAGATTACAATTTAATTTGTTATTTTGATATTTTTACGAATCCAGTTTGGATATTTGTAAATATTCTCATCTGTATTTTACTTTTCCTTAATACGATTTGAACAAACTACGAGGCACATTGAAAGATATCAACAGTGTGTCCAAAAAGCAGACCTTAATTGTTTTATATCAACTGCCGGAAGAGTAGTATCTCTGGAAAGAATTTTTATCTATGATAATGTTAGATGACAATCCAGGTCCCATATCATATGGGTAAACAGATGATGAATGTTTCATCTAATGTTCTCGCCTTTGTCTTTCGTTAGAAGTATCTTACATTACTTGCTTTGTTCTTATTCAATCATCACATTGCTTTTTTGTTTATGAGCAATATTTGTGATATTTGCAGATCGGCCAAAAAGCGCCAGGAGACGTGCAGCAGTAGAGGCCATGGTTATCTTCCTCTCGACCGCGCAACCGGGACAAGTACCTGCTCTTTCTCCACGCCTAACGTTCAGGTCTACAACTGTGGTGGACAGGGATCCATGAGCATGACAAGCTCACAGATGGATGCACTTCTGGCACAGGTGGGCGTTTATAATGTCGACTGTACCAATGATTTTAACAATGCCGCCGATGTCACAAACGGAGCTTACAGCCCTACCAATGATGCCCTTTACTTCGCAGAGAAAACCTATGAAATGTTCCAGACCTGGTCAGGCCTTGATGCCATCGTCCCAAAACCGGTGAAAGTCGGTGTACATTTTGGCGACAGAATGGAGAACGCATTCTACTGGAGAAATCGCTGTTTCATAGGTGACGGTGACACGTACTTTCACCCACTGACTACCCTTAACGTCATGGCGCACGAACTTGCTCATGGTTTTACAGAGGACCATTCCGGGCTTGAATACCGAACCCAATCTGGAGGTATGAACGAGGCCTTCTCTGACATGGCAGGAGAGGCCTTAGAATACTATCTGTACGGCGCTGTTGACTGGCAAGTCGGCCAGGACACAACCAAGAGCGGCGGTGGGTTACGAAGCATGTCAAACCCTCCTAGTGATGGTAGATCTATTGACCACGTAGACAATTACTACGACGGCCTAAACGTGCATTACAGCAGCGGCGTGTTCAATAAAGCGTTTTACCTTCTCAGCACCTCTGCAGGTTGGGATGTCGAAAAGGCCTTCAAGACCATGACCTTAGCCAACAGACTGTACTGGAGCTCAACGTCGACATTCCAAGCAGGTGCGTGTGGCGTCATGAAAGCGGCTGGTGACTTGACCTACGACCAAAATGCCGTGACCACTGCGTTTGCCGGCGTTGGTATAACAGTTGGGCCAACGTGTTAGTCGTATGCTCTATTCTGTATTGGCTTGTAAAGGCCTATAGCATTTTGTAGCCCAGGTGATGAATAAAATTTCTTAAGAGAAAATTTTGTCTTGTTTGTTGCTCACAACGTTGACGTTTTGCCGAAAATTGTGTTTTTCATCTGCTTAAAAGATAAAAGAAAAATATAGAAAAACATTGAATTATAATGATGATGATGATAACACATTGAAAAGTACATTTAAATTTGGGAAGGATTATGCATTAAGAAGAGTATTCTGTTTTTTATTTCAATTCTGCTCAATTAACTTTAAAAAAGAAAAGAAAGAGAGCCAGAAAAACATTTTGTTAAAAATAAATAGAGTTACAGCTTACTCTATTGATCTCAAACTTACAGCCAAAGGCATATGAATACTGCACTATTTCCGTTTTAAAACTTTTTCAAACCATATCTTTATCTCTACATATCCTGCAAAACTACATGGGACTTTCTTTCCCAATTCAGTCCAGTTCAGTCCATAAAACCCTCAAATAAAAGAATCTCATGTTTTCTTCTGACATTTAAGCTACAGGAAAAATGGCAGTCAAGGTGACTGGTCATTCATGGTATCAGGACAACTCCCCCCCCCCCCGGACAATCCCCCCCCCGGTCTATTCCCCCCGAGCAATCCCCCCCACCCCGGACAATTCCCCCCAGGACAATTCCCCCCGCCCCGGACGATTCCCCCCCGAAGAATATATAGGGGTCTATTTATATACATATATTTGTAATAAAAAATTAATCCTTTAAAATATATTACGTTCTCTACAGATATAGAAATTTGCTCATAAAGGTTAGGTGGGTACCAATATAATTGCACTTTTTTTTCACATGGTTCTTATTGACGTAGGGCCTATTTATGAATCATATTAGGCCTATTCGGGGACGCAGAATGTTATTTCTCCTCCACGTTTTTTTTTATTATTATTAATTCATTTTTGTACAGGAGAGGTTGGACAAACGAGATTCGTTTTCGAAAGCCATCCTCACACTCATTCAGATCCGCGTAAACAGAGCTAAAGTTGTAAAACGAAAGCTCTCGATGTAACTGCCCATTGCGTCGGCATAGGATGCTCTGATTGTGCTTGCTACTCTTCTGTGTAAAAAGGTACGGAAAAGTAGTACATAATGGGCTGCAAGCAGACGACCTCGTCCCAAATGGGGCTAAATGTAAGGCGTAATTATAGATATTGTAGTGAAACAACATGATATCTGAAACAAACAACAATGTTCTGCTGGTTGTAGCTATTTGATATTTTAAAATCATACAGACAATATGAACACAAAGAAAGGCCGACGTAATTTTTGGTATTCACGTTTTACTTCAATGTAGTTTGATTGTTGTTTTCCTCCATATAGGCAAATGGATAGCTATATATTGCAATTAGATCCTCTTGAATTACAAATGTTTAGTGGAAAAGTTTGGACATTTTTGTCCAACTTGTGCTCCTCCTTTGGGAAAAGGTCCACCAACGCCAATAGCTCAGAGGCAATGTTAGAAATAAATACATATGTATCAAATATTACCCTTAATCAAGGAAGTGGCATTTCCATGAAACAAAAGCAAATTTTCTCTATAATGAAATGAAAAGATATGGGACAATTTGGAAGTATATTAAACATGCTTTGTGAGTTTCGGGGTGTTGTTCTCTCTCTTTAGGAAGGAGTTAGCAGGTACTTTTTTCTCTGGAAACAGGGAAAACCCCCTTACCCTTCCGATCTACCTATAGATTTCAAATTTTAAGAATGATGTTATCACTACAAACATATTTTTTAAAAATAGGTGCAGTGCACACTGTAAAGGAATGCCTTTATACTGTTATTGAGAAATGTTAATTGTTACTCTTCACCTCTAAATATGGAAACTTTCCACCATCCACCCTGCCCAGAAAGTTCATATTTGCCTCTGCTACATTAGATATCCAAACAGATCACACAGTTGAGATGCATACACATCTGGAAGCAGGAGTAAAACAATTAACACAATGGCAGACACAAAACTTTACAATGTGGGGGAGGAGAAGAAGGTAGAAAATATATATTCACTCTCCTGCATTTGGTATGTCTGCAAAAGATATAAGAAAGAGAAAATATTAGAATTGATTGGTGGAGTGCGTGTGCTGCCCCCTGTCCTGGATCGACCTACTAGTGTGGTATCATGAGATAATTATAGCAATGTCTATATGCCTAATGATTTGCATTTTCCAGCAATGCCATTTATATCATTTCTTTCTAGCCATATTTTATTCTTCCTTCCAAAACCAAATCAAGCACAAACATACGCTTCACCTCACCATGCTAAGCACTTGGTTTTATCATATTCACAAAAAAGAAAGAAGCAAGCTGTTAAAAATCCCAAAATAGCTGTTAACAATGTATAAGTAAAGAATGCTATCACTCAATATGCCCTCCATCTGTCATCCAATGGCAAAGTTTAAGGCATTACATTTCATGGATCACATTACATTTCTTTGAAGAATCCACAGCTAACGCATTGTTATAAACAACCCTCCACCAGGAATCCTGGAAGAATGGGAAGGAGAGGGGCAGAAGCTCTGAATGGGAAAGGACAGGTGCTCCTTAATCTATAACTGACCCAACTTGGCAAGGAGTGTAAATTATTTGCTGGTTTGCTAGCATTTCAGCCTTACTAAATATATATATGTAGTATATTGTTTTGAATTACCCTGTACTAAAAATGTTTTGGGCCCTGGAAATAAACAGTGGAAATTTCCATCAGGTTGGTTATCACTAATTCTGAATCAGAGCATGAGGGCACCATTGACTTGAACTACTTTTCAAATAGGGGTGTGCATAGATTGTGAACCTGATTGTTAATATCGATTTTTTTCGAGGGTTTGGAATTTTTCAGACCAGGGTCATATACCCATGTGTTTAACAAGTGAAGGAATCCATTTGGATGACTTTTGCAATCTCTCCATACAGAAATCCAAATGGATTCCATGAGTGATAGTAATACCCATGTGGGTTCCATTGGCTTTAGCCTCAGTTTTGCCCACATGGTTGTTTCTATTAGAATTTTCTAGGTTTTAAATACTACATTATCTTTTGTAAACTAGTCTGGTAGAATTCCATTCACTTCTATACATGTTTGTTGTTATTACTCTATTTATTTGTTTGTTTTTTCTTTTTTTTTTCAATTTATTTATGATATTTATTGACAAGTTTCTGGGAAAAAATGTCTGAAAGACAAATAAAGTAAGGAATGTGGCAAATGCTATATAGTTATGACAGGACCAAAGATTAGAGAATGTGGTGTGATGTACTACATGGAAATATTTACACCTTGATTAAAATTTAAGTCTTAATTAAATAAAAGTAATTTTTTTCTTTTATTCCTATTATTTTAACTAACATTTTTTCTGCTCCACTTTGGTATATAATTATATGTCAGTTTCAGAAGGCACTCTGTAATAACTTTTCAAGTGCAAGAATTGCCTTATTTTGACTGAAATCAAATAACAAACTTATTTTATTCTTTTCTCCTGTCTTTGTAATTGGGTGATACACATTTCAGAAGAGATCGATATTTTTAACATACTTGAAAAAATTTGATGAGTATTCAAGTGTCATTTGACTCATTTCATTTCAATATTCTCATTGGAACATTAAGTCTTCAAATTTACAGCCCCTTTTACAGCAGTTTTTGAAATAATCCATCTCATTTTCAGTATTTTTTTATGGAGAGCATCAAATTTGCAACATTCATTCTTTAACCCCAAATTGTGCCAAACAGTTTGTAGGTCCCAGGTTTCAAGTTTCATATTTTTGCAACATTTTAAACTTAGTGTTTTATTATTATTATTACTTTATTATAATTGTAATTATTATTTTTATTCTATTAAAGACATTGATATCATTCAGTTCTAGTCAGCCTCTTGAACTATGATGATACAGTCCCTCTGGCCTTGCTCCCATGTTGTTTATTTACTTATTTAGCTTCACCCCAGATTCACCCTCATATTTGCTAGCATCATAGGAGGCTAGGGCGATTGACCTAAATGTGAAAGGAGATAACAAAACCAATCCTGTTTAAGTCACAGTAAGAAGAAATAACTGAGGTCACAAAATCAAAATTTCTATCTTCTGTCTCACCCTATTCTCTCTCTCTCTCTCTCTCTCTCTAACAGGTCTCATCAGACGTCATGTACCTGGCTCACTATAAAGATAGTCCTTGTTCACTTAATCCTCAGGTCATCTTCACCAATTATTGTGACACTGGGTTCCATTGATTTTATAACCTGTCATCTGTTTCAGAAGGCTGAAGGCTTTCAAGCATCCTGTCTTCCCCTGCATGTCTCACTTGGATTCACCCAGCATTCTTTGTCAAAGGCACTTAAAGGCCATGCTATCATCCAAATAGGTTAGTCAGTTTGTGAGGTCAAGAGGGTTCTGCAGAGAAAACAAAATAACCAAACAGAGTTTTAACAACGGTAAACAACATGGTAAGTGGCAATTTTTGTTTGTCGTTTGGTGTGTTTGTTTGTTTGTTTTTCCAAGCTGAGTGCATCTTGATGGTATGATATGTTCAATGACTCTTATTTGAGAGAGACATTTTTAATGTTCATTGGTCCTAATGTGTATTCAGAGTCTAATTGGTTTGAAGGTGCCATCCATTAGTTGGGAAGAACTTGGATTTTTTCACCAGCATTTCTGTAAACAAGAGTGGCTTTGATTTCAGTCTTAGCCATGGTGGACCTTTGGACTTATAAATATCAGGCCAATAAACAGTGTTACTTCAGTTATTTAAGTTTTTTAAGCTTTGTAGTTTTTGTATCTGCTCAACAAGTTTTACAATAGCTTTTGGTTTACTTAAACACTTGAATCAAATGTTTTTTTAGATGACGACAGGAAGGAATGTTTCAGAATTACAGTATTCCAATTGATACATGTTAAAGAACTCTTTCGTGGTATTCATTAAAGCCATTTTGCTGCACATCAATGTCTTTTAGATTCATCATTGCCCTATATTATTTGTCACTTTAAAAACTGAAGAAAAATGATAGATATAGATTGGTAACTTGAAGTATTTGTGTCTGTCAATAAAATAATTTTGATAATTAAAGGTATTTTTCTTTCTGTCAGTATATATATATATTTTTTTTAAAATTACAATCTATTCAGTTGATTAAGAGGTACAAGTACATTTTTCTCCAAACTCAAACTGGAAAAAAAGTGGTGTAATATGTAACAAGGGTATGCGTTTACCAGTGCACATGAAGAACTGGACTCTTGACCAATAATGAGATATACAGACTGAATATAGTCAGTTGACCTACTGCTGAATGGCAAGAAGTTTTCTATGTCCCTTGGATATGAGTTGTCTATAGCCATAGCACAAGGTGCTTTTACATACATGTACATTAAACAGGTGTCTGGGTGTGCCTGTGTGTCAAGGATGTTGATAAAAGAAGATTTCAGGCAGAGGCCTCCAGAAAGAAACTTAAATGATGCTTTCAAAAAGCAGTTCTATTTTCCTCTGATTATAGATACATGTTTATCATAATCTTACAATGTAAGTTGAGTACATTTTAGTGGCAGAAAACAATCACCCATACCTGTTTCAGTGTGTGTTTTGTTTTGTTTGTTTTTTTGTGTGTGTGTGTGTGTGTTTGTTTTAATAAACAAAGAACAGCCATATGCATTCTTGAAATAAACAGTGAATTATTTGGATGTAATTATATAAGCCATTTTCATGTCATAATAAGTATTTCAAAGAATTTGGCGTGAAGGTTTCAGATATCCCACAGTATTAACAATCTTAAATAAAATTGCCCTATAAATTGGTGTACCAGATCTATTTATAAATTTTGTTATCAAGTCTTGGTCCAGTTTGTGGCCTTGTTTATCATTAAATGTTAAGTTGGGAACAAACTTCACTTCACTATTTCACTGCAGTTAAAAGGACATACATGTATGAACTGTGGAAAACTGCCTTTATATATATATATATATATATATATATATATATATATATATATATACACAAAGATAAATACAAAAGCAGCTTCATGTCTGACAAGATAATAGCTGGAAAAATACCACAGTGACTGATCAAGAACAGATATGCTAAAGCATATATTTTAAAAAATGAATAAAAAAATAGAAAAATACAAAAGTATATCAAAGAAATAAGAATGGTTTTGTTTTAACAAAGAATGAAGAATTTTGCATGGAATTTTCCTGCTCAGACATATATATATATATCAGTTTGATAACAGTTATGTCATTTTGACCTTATTACTAGTACTTGGGTGCATGTAATCAGCCTGTATGTCTATGTAATCTTGGGCTCATTCCCAATAAAACTATCGGTCCAGCTCTGTGGGGACTCTTGCTGAATGCAACCAAATCCTGGCATTGAGTAGAAAACAGAAAACCTGGTGATTATATGAGTTGGGAAGCAGAGGGAGCTCTTAAGCCACAGTTCTATGCACCTTTAAACCTAATTACATGTAGTTGGTACAGTTCCAGTGGGGTTGCAAAGTTAAAAATGCTTAACTTTTGTTAACCTGACTCTTACCTGTGCAAAAGTGAAGTGCTTTCACCTTGCTTTCAGTGCAGAATCCAGTTATTTACTGTCAGCATGGTTACATGCACTAGGTGAAAAATGTTAAGTTTACCAGTCATGTAGTCATGGATTGAAGATATGCAGTCATAAGTGATGTAGACTGACTTCAGTGTCTGATTTCAGTGATCATAAAAATAGTTCTAATAATAATAATATCTACATTGAGTGCTAAATAGTACAAACTGTTGGCTGTCTAATCAACATGTTATGTAATGGATATGTTTGTATTACCAAGCTCAATGGATATATTAATGATTATCAATTAAAATTAAATTTAATATAACTTCCCATCCTAACCCACCAAACAAAAATCTGTAATGATCTGTAATTTGGTTTTAAACAATTAGCGTAATTTGGCTTTTAAACATACAATCAGCACAACCCATACATTAATTGATACCCATTACACAAGTAGCTGCACAGCAGGTACTCTTTTAGCTGAGTGTAAACATACCCTGCAGTATTTTTATTGCACCTGTTGATAGTTTTCGTAGCTGTTCCTTCATTAATGCTCCATCCTTCCGCATGTAGGTGATATTGAATGTCTCTAAGTAAGACTGGGGATCTATTAAAAAATCCCAAGAGTAAAAGACATTCAATAATTGATTAAATGCAGGTCAAGTTATGGGGCTTGCCAAGGTGTTCATTTATTAAATATGACATTCTTGCTTCAGGTTTATTCTTAAGTTCAGAAGAATTGTATTGTGAACATGTGAATGCATGCATGTGTGCTTCTCTGTCTGCGTGCATGCATGTGCGTGTGTGTGTGTGTGTGTGTGTGCATGCATGTGTGTGTGCATGCATCCATGGCTCTGACAAATCAGTGATTAATGAATGATTTGATTGGTTGATTGAATAGTATTTTTCAATAGCTATATATAGATTAGATTTAGGTATTTTCACAAGATGCACTGATCTTCCTTCTTTTTAAAAAATTTCAAAGACTTCGCTCATTCCATATAGTTTCAAGATTTATAACTTTATAAGTTAAAAAGGCTTACATTTTGCAAAGTAGCTTCCCCCTCTCCCCCACATTTTTCGTTTACCTAAAATACTTATTGTACCTTAATATTATTGCATTAAAAATAAACACTTCAAGAGCACAAACTCTTTTATTTTTTGCTCCTTTATTCAACACCAAACTTGCTTCTGCACATGAGGTGGCAAAGCTTTAATTGTCAATTTCACTGCTTTGGTGTGAGATGGTGATTGGTTTATGGTGTAACTGAGCAACTAAGTGAGACATAATCATGAAACTTGGCACAGAGTGTGAACGACAATAAGGTGCCAGCATTTGGTTTAGAATTTTGTTGTTTATGAGATATGAGCCCCTAATAATGATGCTCCAAGCATTACACAAAAATATTATTTCACGTTATTACTGATGAAATATCAGAAGTAATCATATCAAAAAAATAGTCTTGTACCACAATGTTGTACTTATTTTAGTGATTGAATAAGTGGCCTAACAGTTTTATTATCTGTTCAGGTGAGGGAGGTCAGTTTGAAATTGATATTACAGTTTTTACCCCATAAATGCAGCTGTCACCTCATCACCTTGGGTTTGCCAATTTACCTTTATGTATTTTTGATGTGACATCATTATCTCATGATATGAGAATGTTTAGTTCTGCATTATCTAAGCAAATAAGGGGGGAAATCTCGACAGATTCCCTCTCCCCCCCTTCTAAGGCTTAATGTGCATCATGTACTGCATGCACAGAAGTAATGCTTCAGCATCAAGCAGGAAAATTATCCATATCATTTACATACGGGGTTGCGTATTTTTATATTATATCATGGAAATTTCCACCAGTGAATCTGGGATGAGTAATAGATTCACGTGCAAGGCCCAAACTGTATAACTGTTTCTAAGAGCCACTACCTGGAAATTTGTAAAAAGGTAGGCACTTATTTTTTCCAAGGAATCTTTTCAATGTTATGGTAATATGCTAAGGTTATATTTTAACAAAGATAGTACGCTGCTACTGGTGTTCTTAGGGCTGTTTTGCAAAGCTATGTAGTTTGCTGGCAGTTGTATCACATGCTAAACTCAGAGGTTGACCCACATTGTTAATTAAAGCATATTTTTATTGAAAAAATGTTGCCCCCTCTTGGTAGGATACTTCTTTGCAAGCTTCTGATCAGTGGCCATTGATCTAATCAAGAATGTATTACCAATGGTAATACATTCTTGACCAATATAGTAATTAAGCTTAGTTCATAAGCTCTAGATATATGTTTGTTCTCCTGCCTGCCATCATACCTAGAACTATGCTGCAATTTTTGAACACGTGAGTTTATGTTAGTACTAGACATGCACCCTGTTTATGACCTATGTAAAACTGAAAACAGCTGACCAGGGCTGGTTTCAATAAGTATTTGTTGAATAGCTAACAATTTTTTTAAATAAATAAGACCCCCTTTTTGAATTGTTAGGGATGAGGAAATTGCTGAAAGACATAAGTTTATTTCAGCCAAAGTTAGAATTTATTTTTATAGGTTTCAGTTTGTTTGTTTGTTTACTTCCATAGCCTTATTTGATAACCTTAACAGACCCTTAACAGATATATGCAGCATTACAAAAGGGTATATAAGTGCAGTCTTTCATTTATGTTACAATGCCTTTATGTTAAATTTCTTCAGCAGAGATATGACCTCCAGAAGATGGTAAATGATGGAAGAAATTTTTATTGATAAAATGTTAAGTGCACCTCAAAAGAAAAGTTCAAAATGCTATTTTGTAGTCCTTGTCAGTAGCTTCATAAAGTAGTAAGAATTGTATAAATAGTGATGTGCTCTGGGGACAGAGAAATCCCTGAAATCTAAAGCAATATTTTTATCCCCAAAACTTGTTTAATACGTATGTATATTATAATTCAAGAACAAGATTTTAGTTAAAATGATCTGTGAAGTATGTATAATCATACTTTTGAGTTTTTTGTGTCTGGTAACTGTTCTTTTATAAAATATATGACAAGGTACCTCCC
>NW_019775934.1:77428-102514 GCF_001039355.2 Lingula anatina | reverse complement strand
ATTCTTCAAAGAAAATATATTATGGTTATTTCCTAAGTGTGTGTGTGTATGAGACTTATGTCCCTAAATATAAGTGTAATGGTAACAGCTACTGGCACTTCAGTTTTGCACAATTGCCAAATGCACATTTCTTGTTTGTTTGTTTATATTTTCTTTTTTTTTCCTTTTTTTTGGGGGGGTGGGGAGGGGGAGGGGATTTGGGTTGAATATATAATTTATCTTAGTCCATGTCAGAATCAGCTTATCTGTCATCCTTAACTTCTTTAACTGGAAACGTACCACCTGGTACATGAAATCCAGCAGGGTTGCTGGAGTTATAAGATACCACTTATTAAGTGCTGCTGTCATATGGTTAGTATCTAGTAAACAGGTTAAGATTATGGCCTTCACATTTGCCTTTTTTTCTGTTTTCCTTGTATTTTCAACATAACTCATGTGGGATAAGTCATCAGGCAAATACTGTTCACGATCAGAATAAAGTTCAAAACATTATGTTAAGCTTCACTTTGGCATGTGTAAAATGTAAGGGGCATGTTTGTAGAGACAAGTGTTCAAAAGATGTTATACGAAATTTTTGCAGGCTAAAAGGGGCATAAATGGTATTTTAGGATACTTATGGACCATAAGTTTTCGCATTTTTTCCAAAACTTCAAGGAAGGAACTAAAAACTTATTTTTTTCTAATTAATAGTTTGTCAGAAGCCTTTAAGTTTAGAATGCAATTGACTAAAAACATTGGAGACTTAAAGGCCTTATCTATTCTTATGTGTAGATTTTAGGTAAGAAAGTTTGCCAGTTTGAAACTGCATGGAAATGTTGCTGACACACTTAAAGCATGAGCTGTGAGAGCCCCGGCCTTTTTAATGAGGCTCAATAGTTGACTTTTATTGCTGGATGAGTTCTCTTTATGTGTGTGTGTGTGTGTGCATGCATGCTAAATGCACCAGCAACTTTAGCAAACAACTGCAGGAAACATTCATTTGCTAAAGATGAGATTTGTCACCCTAGTCTCTGTACCATGTTTGAGCTCAGTAACTAGCCCAAAGTTCTTATTATAGTTTGTACATGTAGATGTTTACCATTATAGTTAAAGGTATGCAAAGGAGTTCCTAGGAGTTCCACTACTTTCATGTAAATATAAGTATAGATTACATAAGTGCATGCATATACACAGTATGCAGTAATATATATTTGGCTACTATTATATAGACAATATTATAATTAGTTCTTTGTACTGGAGATAAACACAGTGTATAGCCCAGTGTCAGAGCTGGTCTAAACCGGAATAGCCCAAACTCATTTTACCCAGCCTCACCACTCACCTTGGGATACCTGAGAGTATCCCTGCATGATCTGGATATGTGCTGGCTTTGAAGTGACAGACTGTGAATGGTTCAAGTTATTATCCATCATTCCTGTTTCTGTATCAAAAAGTGAATTACAATTCCACTTTGTAGTATTGGGATCAGCTTTAAAATACTCTAATATCATACTGGATAGAGTTGATAGAGAGGTAGCAACCTTTCACTGACAGTGATTTTGATATTATCTGACATCATTCTTTGTACTTGTAGGAGAAACCATCTATGGGGGATAAAATTAAGCGAAAGCTGTCATTGCCAAAGATGGTGGGCCTAGAAGACGAGAACAAAGTGCGTGGTAACTGGAGTGGTCGACTTGACTTTTTCTTGTCCTGTATTGGGTATGCTGTGGGTTTGGGTAACATATGGAGGTTTCCTTATATCTGTTACAGAAATGGTGGAGGTGAGTGCATGACTTCTTTCAAGGATTTCACTCTAATCCTTTGTGTTTACATGTTAAAATAATACATAAGGCTTTTCGGTTGCTTTATGGCATATTTCAGTTTTTTAGTCTACTGGCTAAATGTTTCAAGCAGGAGAAATTATTTGCAAGCAATACTGTAGCTGCCATTATGGAATTTTTAAAAAAATTATGGCAAAAGGTAGCAGATTAATATAATTTGTCCAACCCCTGAAAAATTGAAGGATAAACAGAACAAACTATTTATGGAGTCATGTCTTGCAAACAATAGCTAATTCATAAAAGTGCTTTTTTTTCAAGTTATTTGGTTTGAAACCTAGTTGATATGCAGCAAAATATCAACAAAATGTCAACAATTTACAAATGTCAGATGGTGACGTAGTATGTTTTTGAGACAGACAGTTAAGGCAGTTTAAATATAAGATTGCATATATCAAAACTCAACTATACCGTCAGAGACCACGGACCTCCACAAATAATTTACTGATAATTAACAGTTTAACCATTAATTAATCAATAGATCATCACCAAAATTTAATCACTTTTAAGTAATCCCACAATTTTGTAACCTATGCTGAAAATTTAACCAAAACCCATCAATTACATTTTGAGTTAGGCTGGCAAGGAAAAGACAAACAAAACAAACAAAAATAACAGACAAACGGAGATCAGAAAACAATCTCCATGGCAGAGGTTATTATTATTATTATTATTATTATTATTATTATAGTTTTTAAAAATTATATTTATCAGTCGACATCTTTATCTATTTTTATGGCAAATATATTTCCTGTTTATGCAGGTGCTTTCCTTATTCCATACTGCATCTTCCTACTGCTGTGTGGAATGCCTCTTGTCTTCCTGGAGATTGCATATGGACAGTTTTGCAGCCAGAGTCCCACAGGGGTCTGGAAGCTCAGTCCAATGTTCAAAGGTATGGAAACTTACCATTGTATTCTATTAATTTAAAGACATGGTTACTTTATTTCACTTTTGTGAAATGGCATAGAAAAAAGATGTTTAATTAGTTTAAGTGAAGGTAATGATTACAGGTGTGTAAGTCTACTTTCAGAGCATTACATGTTTGAAATAGTTGGCATTGGTTCTGAAGTCTGGATTTGTTTGTATCTTTAACATTATATTATTTCAGGCATTGGCTGGGGTATGGTGATAGTGTCTGGAATTGTGTGTATCTACTACAACATCATCATCACGTGGACCCTGTACTACTTGCTGATGTCGTTCCAAGCAGTTCTTCCATGGAGTCACTGCAATAATGACTGGAATGATGAGAATTGTGCTCTGTGGCATAAACGTAGTCCTAATGCTACCAACCATACACACCAGGGACCCCTAGATCCGTTGCTAGATGGCGCTGGGGTGGTGAGGCTGATGGGAAATTTGACTGCCAATAGCAGTGCCAGCTACTGGATGCACTATGGGGTGGATGGTACTAACAGCACAAATGTCACCATACAGAGGGAGTCTCCTAGTGAACAGTACTGGCAGTTAGTATCAGAATAGGAAAAAGGCACAAATATGGACATTTCATATATATAGTCAATCAGTCTAAAATTAATTTAAATCTGACTTGGCTTTCAAACTGATTGTTTCAAGTTATTGTATTTATCATGAGTTTTAAGTTTTCTAGAGCACTCATCCAGTTAAACAGAAAATCTTAAGAGATTTTTTGATGAAGTAAGATTATTTTTATGCACAAACCAATTTGATTTTATCACTAAGTAAATATATGTATGTGTAACATTGTAAATAGGCTATATTCACAATGGAAAATGCTTTTAATTTTTGATTTTTTTTTCTCCCCTTTTTTCAAGAAACCATGTACTTGAGTTGTCAGAAGGTATAGAAAACATTGGTCCCATTCGCTGGCAGCTGTTGCTGTGCCTGATATTTGCCTGGGTTATGATCTTCTTGTGTTTGTGTAAAGGTGTAAAATCTTCAGGAAAGGTATATCAGTTCTTTAAACAACTTGTGTTTTTAGCATAAGTTTCATTTTTAACCTTTAACATCTTCACCATTCAAATTATCCAAAGGCAGTTTGAGATGTACTGTAAAAGTTAATTTGTGCAGCAATTTTTGGCTTTGGTGTCGTTCTAAACCTTTCCTAGAGCAAATACATGTTTGTTGACAACTAGGTAGATACATGGTAAACAAGATGATATGATTGGAGATAGACTCATATAAAACTTATGTTTACCTTTCTCTTTTAGGTTGTTTATGTTACAGCCACGTTTCCTTACTTGGTATTGATTATATTACTGGTGCGCGGAGTCACACTTCCAGGCTCTATGGAGGGGATAAAGTATTATCTTATTCCTAAATGGGAGAAACTGCTGAGCTTTAAGGTACATGTATGAAGAAAATATCTGTTCTCACTTACAACTCATAAGAAAAAGCTAATTACACTGTAGTTTTGGAATAGTGGCTGTCCTCAAACAGAAAAGGCACCTTATTTTTGTACAATTTGTGGAAAAACATCCATAAAATGAAATATTAGGTAGAAGTGAGATTAACTCTGATAACCAAAATATATGAATTTTTCAAATGATATTTAATCATATATTTATTGCACTTAGGTGTGGGCCGAGGCAGCGGGACAGATCTTCTACTCTGTTGGTGCTGCTTGGGGTGCCATGATCACATTTGCCAGCTACAACCGCTTCCAGAATAACTGCCTAAGGTGAGTTAGCTTTTAATGTAGCTAAGAATAATCTTCAAATTTCATATCTATTGCTTTAAGTATAAGAATAAAACTTTTAGACTAACTTTAATTTGCTAATAGTTTTAAGTTTAACTGTTTGACAGTAACCCATCATTGATCATTTGATATGAAATTTTGGGATGCTTCCAACTCCTATAAGGAGAGTAATGCTATTGAAAGATAAGTAATCTGAAGGGAAGTAAGTAGCATTTTGTTTTCATTCATTGCTCACCATTGATATTCAAGCACATTGGCAATTTTCTTTTCAATTTTGCATGTCCTGCACTCTACGCTTCTGGTCACCTTCTTTTACAATGGGATGGGGGCTCTTTAGATATTTCTAGGCAGTGTTATTACAAAATTATGGGTATTTCATTTAAAACTCTTAAAAAAATAAGGCAAATGACCTTAGTCTTGTCACTGCAATTATATGGGGATTTCTGCCTATTCAGCAATTAAACCAAGTATGGCAGCCAGATGCTTACACTTAACAACCAAAATTTTTTGTTTGTTGACCAACTTGTCAAAGACTGATAGTAAAACCACATTTTCAGTGGTCTGTTTTTATTTTTTTGCCAGCCTTACCATGACTTTTTTACATGTTGTTTGATTATATTTTGTTTTTGATGTTGACGTTCAACCGACCTAAAGAGAAGATCAACCACAAGCTGGCTCAATGCAGATGTGTCAGCAGAAAGCCTTGCTTGTAATCCAGTTACGTATTATTAATATCGGTGTGATTGTCTTTCTTTTTCACAGGGATGCAATAATAGTTCCATTGCTGAATGAAGGAACCAGTATATTTGCTGGCTTTGTCATCTTTTCAATCATTGGCTTCATGGCACAAGAAACTGGAAGGACTGTTGATGCTGTCATCACTCAAGGTTCAAGAAAATTTCTGGATATACTGATGACCTTGTCCTAGAGTGGCCTTGACATGACCTTGACCTTTCGAAACATGTATTTTTAAGAACTAAAATAAACTAGTAAACAGGAAAATTAGACTTTAACTAAAACTTGTTATGGGTATAGGTTTATAGACAAGTTTCAATAAACTATCCAATGCAATGCACTATACATGTAGATGACATGCCTTGTTGGCCCATCTTTATATTAATATTGTTTTTGACTGAGAAAGATTGACCTACTTGGGATGTTATCTCAGCTTGCTTTCGAAATTATGTCAATCCACATGCTGGACTCTGATTAATACAGTTTTCAGTAACACATCAATCACTTTAAATCAATAAGTGACAACACTTTTTGATAAGATACATACTGATGAAAGCAAAAGATTTAGACATGGCTGTCAAAACTGCAAAATGATGTGGCTATTAGTAAATATTTTTAAAATGCAGAGAAACATAGTGAATTTTATGATATCTTATTGAGATACACAAGGTCAAGGTCATTTCCAAGAAAGGCAGGAAAACATGAGTATACCCTTTTTTACGTTCATTTTTGCTTAAGTCCATGCAGAAACTGTATGCATCATTCTCTTAGTACTTGTTAATTGCAAAAAAAAATTGATTCAAGCTTCAGTACCCAAATATGATGCTTTTGATTTGAACCTTTCAGCAACAAGAGCAGCAATAGTTTTTTTAAGTAGATATGTGTTAATCTCCATGATATTTACTTTCAGGTATTGTTGCTTTAACTAGTAAGATTGAAAGTGTGATTCTTAAGCTACTGTAATGGTCTCACTGGTATTGTGGCTATGAAGCTTGCGCTTGAAATAATCATCATAAAGCCATATATTACCCCAGTACAGTATATTATCATTCATTAGCAGTGCAGTATACTTTTCCAAGCAATAGCCAATTTAGAGTCATCGGCATCTCCTGTTTCATGATTCCTCTACTCGAGATTTTTTTTTTTTTTAATTTATGTTTTTTATTTTTGGTTGGTTTTGTTTTTGATGTTGCAAAAATGTGTAAGTTGCTTTCCTAATTACAGCCAGTTTTCTTGTCCTTTTTTTCTGTGTTAATAGAATTGCAGTCATTCAGCTTCCACCAGGTTCAGAACACATGGCCGACTGGCTTGGAGATGATAAACTCAACATCAGTCTTTAATGCCCTTTACACTTTAAATCTATCTTCTGCCTGGATTAACTTTTGTATTTCAGAAAAAGATCCGCTTCTCTTATTGGCATCTTTTCTCTGTCCAGCTTCCTATTGATCGGAGGACACTTCTTATAAGACTTTTAAAGAGTTTTTTATGTATAAATTCACTTCAGTGGAGATGTTGCTTATTGTAGATCATTTATTTATTTAATTATTTTATTAATTTATTTTATGTTAAGCAGTAATACTCAGATATAATAAATACATGCTGCCATGGCATTTACAGTTAAACAAATTTGATGAGAATTTTCAGTAGGGCATCTACATTTTATTTAGGCTCAATATTTTTAGTTAATAGAAACTGCAAAAAAAAAAAAAAAAAAGGCAAAAGAAAAATAGAATAAAGATCAGGGCAACCTGATGAGCTGTTGTTACAATAAGAATGCTCAGAATGTGCTTTCCCTGCAGTCCCATACCCTGATCATCCCTCATCCCTGTGTGGTGAAGTGATTGTATCTTAACACAAATATCAACTGCAAATAAAAAAATAAGATAATAACTGTCTGGCTGAAAAACTGTGCACTTCTTTCACAAAGGATGTGCACTTTCTTTTCATGTTAAGCCTCTGAGAGGTTTTTCAATTAATTAAATATATTTAAAGCCAGCAGCAAAAACCTTTTTGTTAGCTTGTGGTCCTCACCATCACTGTGCCACTTTAGATGTTGAGTTGTCAGACACGTGTGATAAGTGGCAACAGATACCCACGCCTACTAGTCCAATTAGCAAGATTAAACGCAAAGACAAATTAGATCCAAACGTGTAGTTGGATCCTAGGGGCAAATCATTTTTCACTTTCATTGTTATGTTACTTAGTACCAAATTGCAAGTTCCAGTTTTAAATCACTTATCTACCAAAAATTACTGCAACATTTCAGTAATTGGTAAAAAAAAGATTATGAATAAAATGATTGCCTCAAGGTTCACAAAAGGTGAGATTAATAGAGTTTCTTAAATATCCCATGCTTTGTCAGTCAAAGTGCCCATGTTCTTGGTGCTTTCCTTTCAGGTCCAGGATTGGCATTTGTGGTGTACCCAGGGGCCTTGGCCAAGCTGCCTATCTCTCCCATGTGGGCAGTGCTGTTCTTCCTGATGTTACTGACTGTAGGGGTGGATAGCCAGGTCTGTTCTTCTGGGTTATTATTTTGAAAATGTTTCAGATCTTTCAAAGTGTTAACAATAAGATTTAAAAGTGCTCAAACTTAAGTTATTAGAATTTGCTTGATAATCAAAACCAATGCTTTTTTTAATGAAATTTCAAAAAAGTTAAATTTATTAAAGATTTTCTCTAAATAATCTAATATTTTATTCAAAATATCTTATCTTGGATCCCTTTGACAAGGGAAGATATAGTTTGAAGCTGCCCTTTAGATATTATTCTGTCCTGTTGTATATACTTCGTTGGTTTATTTAGTACACATAATTGATTATGTCAGACATGTGCTCTCTTAGTGCACTGCATCATAACAAATCTGTTTTTTCAGTTTGGTATGTTTGAGACTATGACATCTGCCTTTGTGGATGAGTACCCGCATTTCCTGAGGAAGAGGAAGACCCTGTTTATTGCTGCCACTTGTTTTGTACAGTTCCTTCTTGGAATTGTTATTGTCACCAAGGTAAAGACAACATAATACAGATTGAATGTAATAGACAATAGCCATTTGAGAAGAATTTAGTGTCTGGCTATTCCTTAGAGGGGCATTGATGTTTTAATTGGATTGTAGTGAATAATTATTATAATACCTTAAAAGTGATGCATCTGTTCATCTTTTATTTTTCATTCAGGGTGGGATCTATATCCTCCAGATCATGGACTGGTACAGCTCCACATATTCACTTATGGTCTTCTCCTTTATGGAGTGTATTGTGGTGGCCTATGTGTATGGTAAGAAGTAGTTGTCATTTATTTTCTCTCTTTTTGATGACTTTTGAAATGTTTCTCACTGCTGTGACTGTGCTGTTAAATGTATGCTCAACAACATTTGTTTCTGTTGCAAGCAATGTATGGAAATCTTGGTCATTTTATTTCATAAGAAATGTAAAATGTTAAGTATTCTGAAAATATTACTTTTATTTAGAATATGTATTATTTGGTAAAAATGGACTCAACTTCATATGTAAAAAATACATTTTTATATATGAATATAATTTTGCAGGAGTCGACCGCTTTTATGAGGACATAGAGCTGATGATTGGGCGTAAGCCTCCAATACTGTACAAATATTCCTGGCTGTTTGTGACCCCAGCAGTGATACTTGTGAGTAATTTCTTAACTCAAATATATAATGCTGTGCCACAGGAGTAAAATTGTAATTTAATTGTTATAATTGGGTAATGACAGAAATGGTTGACATTTGCTCATACTGTGGCTGATAAGATATGTATTAATTAACCCCTAAATTGTTTGACAGTGTATAGGTAATTCAGAACAGGTTTTCAACATTTTTTTCTCCTATGAAATAGGTAGATCTATCACAGATATGAAAAATTATGTCATTTTTCATTTGTGCTAGGTTTCTGAGTTGCTGTTAGTACTCTGAAACAAGAATTAATTTTCCATGATTTTTTCCAAGAAATAAATAAAACCCTTTTATGTCACTTTGTATTTCCCACCAGTTCATCTTTGTCGCCACCTTCTTTCAACATGAGTCGGTAACATATGGGGATTACCATTATCCAGCATGGGCTATTGTTCTTGGGTGGCTCCTAGCCCTCTGCTCTATACTGCCTATACCTGGAATAATGATTCTGAAGATTGTGAGGGAAAAAGGGCCAATCTTGCAGGTAAGTTATACAGTAGGTTTCCTAGTGTTAATTATTTATAAGATCTCATGAAAACTGTACTCTTGAAAAGCATCAGTCACTATGACTGTATTCCCAGAGCTTTTAGATCGATCTATCCCCGCGGGGAGTCTCACTAGATTACTGTCAGATAATCCGGCTTAAATGTCCGTCCTGCCTACTACAAGCTGTAAGGGAGTAATTAACTTTCGTGTCCGCCCAGCTGACAGCTATTTAGCTCGAACCCCCAGGGAGTTAGGTCGATCTAAAGTAGATTGATCTAATCTCTGGAAATGGGGTCTATCAGTATACTATAGTTAGAAATCTTTGTACTTTTCACAGTTACACACACACACACACACACACACACACACACACACACACACACAGACATGCGCACGCACACACACACACACACACACACACATCAGTTTATTTATTTATTTATTGAATAGTAAATTGTATTCAAGTTTAATTCAGCTTTGATTTAGGAGGCAAGATTTTCAGTTTTTAATAAATATTTTTTTGGATATATATTCAAGGACTAGTTGATGGCTTTCATCATATTTCTGTCCTTTGTCTTGTTTTTAGAGAATCAAGAAGCTCTGTCGCCCGGCAGTGGACTGGGGTCCAGTGCCAACCAAGTTCCGTGAGCAGTACTATGAATCCCTCAGCCCAGCCCGCCGACAGTGGTTACGAGAGTTTCACCCAGAAATGAAATTTACAGTGAATCAGTTAGAGGATGAAGGCATTATGATGAAACCGCTGAAACCAAATGATTCCCTGCATGATAAGCCAGCTTCAGTTCCCCATGAAGAGAAAGCTTTGATTCAAGGACAGCAAGAGTGTAACAATGTATAACATGAAATGAGAAGAAAAGAAAAACTTTTGTATCTTTACTAGTGGGGTGAGCAAACTTTACACTAACAAAATTGTTGGAAGAGGCCTTTATATATATATATAGTACAGTAGTAAAGTTGACTGAAAGAGAAAAATCATGATAGAAAAACTCTTATAAAAGGACTGGAAAAAAGGATTGGAAGGGCAAAAATGATAAGAAATGTCAGCCATTTTTCATTGTCATTTTGGCTGCAGTGGCAGTTGTTATTATCATTATTATTACCCATGCTTAGTCATGCTTCACATTAAAGACAACATTACCTCATTTTTCCTTTTTATACACACAACTTTTGCTCATTTTACATTAGATATTGTCTGAAATGCTCCACTTGTATATTTTTGATCACTTTTGTTAGTAATTTCCCAAAATGTCGGATGTCAGTGTCCATTTTTCAAAACACAATCCAAATATGTTTCAAGGTCACTTTTTGTATTGCATTTGAGTAATATTAATGTTTTCTAAGTTTTGCCTTCTGCAAGTATTTCAAGACTAACTTATGTAAGTCATATAATGCTCATCTTCTGTCTGCTGTCAGCAATCATTTCCAGTTATAAACATTAACAGAAAGTGTTTAATGAGTAGACCATCCAACAAAATGTGATGTGAATTGGACTCCTTGCATTTTCATCAATATGGGCTATCCATGGCAATCATATCATTACTATTACATTATTTTTCAACTATGATCTCACTGTCTGACATTTGTCA
The DNA here is from genome assembly GCF_001039355.2 of Lingula anatina. The sequence continues at coordinate 91,501 of NW_019775934.1, read as the reverse complement.
TTTATGACGGTACTGATGTAAAATGTACAGATATGGTACATATTTGATAAGTGGCTGGGGTGTCACAAAACACAAGAATTGAGAAGTGCTGCTGTTACATGATGTTTCACTATAAAAAGGTGTTTTAATACATGTGCAGAAATTATTAAATTATAGTTTGACATATTGATTTTAAGCTCATCAAAAGATGTATACCTCAGATGAATTGGATGTATGTTATAGTTATCAATTATTCTTCAACATTAACAATACAATTATGAAAACAATTATTTTAGAATTTGAGGTGTATTTAAAAATTTTTTGATATTAGTAACGGTAATGTGGGGATTTGTGTTATTTGCTCACGGTTTGTCTGAAAGGAAAAATATTTGTTGATTGACAAATTTTAACCAAGTTAATGAATTTTTTTTATACTTGACTGACAAGATAATTTTATACTTCCACTGTTGATAGTCATGACCAAGTAAAGAATATATATTTATTTACTTATTTTTATTTATTTATTTTTAAATATCTGGACCTATTTCAAATTGTAATTTTTTTATTAAGAAGTTTTAAAGTTGGAGTTTGGTTACCAATGATATTAAGAAAAGAGGTAGCTTTGGTTGAAGTATGAGTCTACCAATATTCCTACTCTACTGGGCACTATATACATGAAGATCCAGTGTGGCCATCTTGTAACTTTCTTCAAAGTTTAATAAGGCTATTGTTTTGATGTGATGATGACCAGATAGCCCCAAAGTATTGAATATGTATCTAGATCCCCTGGTAGTATTGGTAGACAGAAAGTATACTTTCTTCATCTTAATTCTTTGTACAGCTGGTGATATTCATCAATGATAAATCATATTGATTTGCTATTGGGACAGTATAATGGTTTTATTGTATTAGTTTGTGTTCTGATATGTTTTAGTCTATTTGCATGTAGTATCTTTGACAAGCTTGAGTTAAAATGTGTAGATAATGTATGCCTTAAAACCTGCACGTAGTTATCCTTTTCTAAGCAGGTTTATTTTATGTGGTGGTTTGCTTTGTTTTTTAGATATAATTTGATGTTTAATTGTACTGCAAAGACAATTGGTAACTAATAAGTGACAACTTATAGCATGAAAAATTGATTTGTTTCAAGATCATTAATTGCTCAATTTCATTAAATGTATATTCCTAAGAACATTTTCTGAAACATGAAACCAGTTCAGCCTACTCGAATTTTGTTTACATAAGCAGTGATTTATCTTATGTAGCAAATCATGAGTCCATAAAATTTGATATTAGTGAAATAAATTTTGTAGATAAAATTCAAGTGTCGTGATTGCAATCAATCCTTTCGCAGATCCTCCTCATTTTATTTTTATGTGTTGTTCTAAATATAGGGGTTACAATGCTCGATAGAGAATAAGAGTGAATCACAGAACTGATGTCCTTGAGTGCTGACTTGAGTTCTAAGGAAACCATTCAGTTATCTACGTGCGGTCCATGCGACATCAAATCTAGATAAAGTATAGAGTACCTACATGTAGATCGAGACTTAGGTCCCCAAATTAAAACATTTGCAAAACGTACAACGTCATGTGAACTTATTGGACACTCGCACACATACAGAATAGGTTCCACGTATTCAGAGGTTTGGTCAGTTCCCACTGAAAATCCTTGTATAATAAGTTAATTCAGTCACTCATCAAATGCTTGGCTTTGATCAATTTTCAAATGCTATCGTACCAATTGATAATATATCCTATTTCCTGAGTGGATGACATTTCCGAAATTGTCTCTGAATCACTTGACGCTGTAAATTACTGAAATGTTAAATTTCAGAAATATTCAGATATATTGTTAAAATAACACCAAAATGTGGACAACGATTGACAAAAAGAGTGTTCTGGTCATGATTACGTAAAATTATTAATATCAGTGTCCTGTTTTGCGTATTTCACAACATACATAAACATAAATGAAAAGCACGGTACGTCCTCATTAAAATGACAAAATGTCTTCCCAATCTTTGCCATTGACTTTGATCCCTTCTGGTATCTTCTACTTGAAAAGATACGGCATCGGTTTCCCCATACAACACCCATAGCCGAGGTCGTACTGATTGTCGGGCAGTGGCGGAAATTTTTCTCCACAGCTCAATTTGGCCACATCTCCTCGGCACCACATGGTTCCAGACCAGTAACATTGGCCTCCCGCGGTGTGACAAGGGGATGTTCCTGTAAATATAGCGTGCTACCTTGATAGATCAGATTGACTCTATTCAAGTACACTAAATATATAATATGGGAACAAATAAAAACTATTCAGCATTGCATACACATATACCGGTACATTGTTAAGACCACTGAACCCCAATATATACATATCATTGTTATCATTTTCAGGTCGAATGTGTTTTACTGAATTATTTGGGTATCTCGAGTCCCTGGTCACCCCGTTTCAAGAATTTAAAAATTAGTTACCTTTCTCTCTCTCTCTCTCTCTCTCTCTCTCTCTCTCTTTCAAACACAAACACACACATACACATACACACACAGTAGACTTACCGAACGGATACACTACGGCCACCAGAACCAGTAAAGTTACTATTAATAAAACCTTTCCTTGATTCATAGCTGTTCCTGGAGTAGAGCTATCAAACGAAATATCATAAACTATATAACACTAAACGGGAAGACTCTCAATTAATGTATGTATCGTGCGGCATCCACGAACGCAACTGGACTAAAACGGGTTCGCCTTGGTTATGAAGAGTCCTAGGCCGTACAAGGAAATAAAATGGCTAATAAACAAATGCAGTTGAATTATACGACCGTGTAATTCGAGCGGAAGCGATGCTAGACAGTTATTGCTCCTAAACACGCTAAACGGATGTTGAGCCAAGCCAAATAGAGAAACATCCATTACTGGTAGGCACGCCGAACACATTTTGTTCACGTATTTGTTTATTTTTTGTACAAACAATCATAAGGATAGCGTGAGAAGGACAGTAAATGTAAACAATGTCAGCATTCTGTTGCATGAAGAAGATGGTTATGTCAATATTTACCGCTCGTGGCACAACACGGCTTTTTTTAACTGACATTTCACGTGATATCAGATTTCAAAACTAAAAAATGTTTCGATGACAAAATATAGAAATGAATTTTTCGCCTGCTTGAGTATAACCCCCTCTTCGTTCATATTTTTTAAAACAATACATACTCGGGGTGAAAGTATTTATTTATTTATTTATTTATTTATTTATTTATTTATTGTTACACATAGAAGTTATCCTTTATCTTGATCTTTCAACCACACCAATATGCAAAAATTAAGTCTATCAAATTGTTTAGGGCGAGGTTACAATACCCAAGGTTGTCTGACATACATGTACATCAATATGTACCCTTTCACTAACATCAAGACGCATTGGGTTCTCACATTTACAGAAGGGTTTCTTTATGTAAGATAGTTAATTCTAGGGGCTCTAATCTGACTCAGGAAAGTTTTGGTATCAGTTCGTTATTATGTCCAAGGTTCGAGTTATTCCCAGAGAGAAAAGTTACGGAATACTGCAGTATTATATGCCATTGCATATTGCATTAATTTCTTTTCGAAATCCGTATTAAGTCCATCCTTCGACAGAAAATAAACTGTAAACAATGAATGTGCAGCCTGAGCACCGATCTTTGTCTTAAGATTTCATTAATCATATAACACAAACGTTCTCCAAATATACTATAACTGGAGGAGTTCGCTGAGATGAAGCTGTCCGTTGGCTCCCAAGTATCGCGTAAACTCATAAAATGCTCTCTCTTCTTTAGTCCTGAGGATGTCAAGGAAGATAACATTCCTCTCTCTTTGTGAATCGCGACTCTTCACCGTCAGCACCTCTCGTTCAGAGAATATGCCCTCTTGCTGGAACCGTAGCAGGACGTCCCGCAAGCACGGCTCTGTGATATCGTCAACCAGCGCCTTCTGGTGGGCGCGGAGTGCTGCCTTATTGTACTCGGCCATGGGAGCAAATTCTGAAAGTAAACATGTACAAACAATAATTAAAATAGCGTCTAGTTGGGGCAAGATCTTTTTCGTAGACATAAGATTACTGTTACCCCTCTGGCGATTTTATTCGGTGTAAATGCACAAAAAAATGCACAAAATAGATTGTCATTGGCATTGAAAATTGTCATTTTTCACATTACAAAAAACTGATATTGCAATAAAATCACCAAGGGGCTAAGAACTTATCATCCAATTCTTATTTATGCAAACAAAAGAAACAACTAGTTCATTACCTGCCATGGCCGGTATCACCATGCTGGCGGGTATACACCTGTCAGGCACGGCATTGTCACACGGCACCGTAGAGTAGAAACCACGAGTTTCATTTGAGGGCCGTTCAAGGTCCAATATCTCGCCAGGGAAGACGGAAGGGTTTGGCAAGCATAGGCGCTCACAGTGGGGGCAGATTAGGTGCTTGGTGAAATGCAGTCCTGGCCAATCTCGAGTTTGGATTTTCAGCAAGTCGTTATGTGCATTTAACAGATGTTCCCACAACTGTGGTATTTTCTTTCCCCGAACGGAGATGGTGATAGTGCATTCTCTGCCACGCTGCTGGCGGAGAACCAGAATGCTGTTGGCTCCCAACTCTGCATACAAGCCATCTTTCCAATCTACCCTCCGCAACTTGAACAGCCCTAAGTGCCTATGTAGTCTGACTGAGAATTTTTCGTATACACCGCAAGGGCATCCATGATGGAACTGAAATCTCAGGCTTAATTGGTGCTTTTCATGGGAAATCTCGTGCGGCCATTTTGTTGAAAGATGCTCTGGTTTCCCTTCCGTCAACAAACAAGGGAAATGGTAGGCACTGTCTTTGCTCATAATGGATTTGCATGGTACCTCATAACACAGCTCCAATGATTTCAGCAATTCTGTCATTGTGTCAATGTCAAAATGGTTAAGGTTGAATGTCTTCCACAAATTCTTCAACAGATTTCTGGAGACGATTCCTCTTAAAGTGTAGTCGTCCATCTCCATCTGTGTAATTAAACCTTCCTGAAGAAAAAAGTTAACTCGAGCGTAATTATTGTGGTCCAGTACAACCCGTAGTAAGTCGGCAAGTAGTCGCTGTCTATGAAAAATGGTATTTTTCAAGGCAGGGTGCTTTTCGAACCAAATGATTTCTCCGCTGGAAGCAAGAAAGCACATAACATTATTAAATTCACTGCTCGCATTGGTAGGCGCCAAGTCTATGGTTACATCGTTCAACTTCATGAATTTCTGTCTAAGATAATCGTAGTCGATTGTGAGCAAGTTCCCTGAATCTTTTAGTATAGTGCTAGCTAAATCTAACCAGCGTTTTGGCAGTTCCACTTTCTTTGCCTCTGCTAATTTTATAAGATATATTTCTAGATCGCCAAACCCAAGCAATGTTTGTGAACTGACCATGAAAATTGGATGAGTTTTATTTTTAGTGCATTCACGTAGAGACTTCAGATTTTCATACTTGTCTCGATAAGCCTCCAGGAAAGGGAGATCGCAACGTCTGTTTCTACTAATCTGTTCCTCCAAATGTTCGATTTGTTGGTCCAGCAACATTTGCTTTTTCTCAGCTTGAGCCTGCATTCTTCGTTGTATACTGCAACGGATTTCATCAACTTTCACTTCATCGCACCTGTCAACATGTGTACCCAAAACCACCAAGTCTATACCAGGATATCTAGACTGAATCATGTCAATCCAGTTGCCAATGTTGTTCGTAAAATCCCCTTCCGATAATGGATCATACTGAAGGGAGTTAAACACGATACATACAACACCAGCCTCTGAGATGAACAGCGGGTGCCCCACTCTGTACGATTGGTGGCCGCCAAAATCGTTGATGTTAAATCGTATGTGGTCCTCTGGGTTCCATGTGCCTTGCTCAACAACCGATGTTCTATCTACGGAAGAGGTTAAGGATGGCGTCCCAGATTGCAATGTTCTTGACAAACTGGTCTTGCCTCGCGCCACCTCGCCCAAGAAATTTAGCTGCAGGGTACATGCCTTAGTTGCTCTGGTTTCCAGCAGTGCGAACAAATACTGGAGAATTGCGTCAGTTCCATGCTGGCAAATTGTGGCAGGTGGTCTTACCATGCTGTCTTCCTCTAACAGTAACGACTTTAATTGCGTTAGTTGTGACATAGAAGACGGCAACTTTGTTACACCAGTCCATCTAATGTCAAATATCAACATATTGGTCAGTCTTGAAATATCATTTGGAATAACCTCTATTCTGTTACCAGAAATGTTCAAGGACTCAATTGATTGAAGAAAACAAACAGGCGTTGGGAATTCAAGGAAACTGTTCCTCGAAATATCAAGTGTTTATAACTTTGACAGATTGGTCGTGGCTTCTGGTAGCGAAGATAATATGTTTCGCCACAGGTATAAAACTTCGAGATTCGGAATATTGCACACTTCCTCAGGAAATATCGCGAACTGATTGTCACTTAAACATAAACGTTTCAGTTTAGTCAGTTTTGACACATCTGGGGGAATGTTGTGTAAGTGGTTGCCGCTAAGATATATTGTTTCTAAATTCTCGTTATTGCATATAGAAAGAGGGAATTCATACAGGCTGTTGGCACAAATGTCTAAAACTGTGAGATTTTTGGCGTAACACAGAGAGATCGGTAGCGACGTCAAGTTGTTGCCTTGCAAGTAAAGTTCTTTTAGATTCTTACACCACCCAATCGTTGCTGGAAGTGCATTGAGTTCGGCAAAACTTGCACGCAACTCGGTCCAGCCTGCCAGGTCCTCCAGCCGCAACCGTTGTGGATCTTCTTCAAAACTGAGCTTATCATAGGATGGATCTAATATTCTTAGGTAATGCAACTTCTTATCTCTGTCAAAGAATACCATGATTTCAGCTTTTATGGTATTACTCAAAAATCATCAGCTGTGTCAGATATTGTCACCACGTCTTAGTTTTTAAACGGCTTATTTCTTTTTTAATTAGGTATTTTCTTAAAAATTCTGTTAGTGTTTTCCTCCACATATTTGTTGAAGGGCCTGAAAGAACAGAACGACTGTTGTTAAAAACTATAAAGTTTAAACAATTTGAAACAAGCCGTTGCTTGAATTACTGGGATTAAATTTCTCTAAAATATTTTGATATAAAANCAAGAACCAAAATATATATCAATAAAATGTGTTTTGTTTTAATTAAGAATAAATAAATAATGGTATAAAGAAGGTTTTTAATGAATGAAAACGAATAATAAATTTTCTTTTTAAAAGAAAGTAACAAATTCAGTTTTAAACCATTGAGTTTGTTTCAACAATGGTCTCTAGCTAGGGAGGGGTAGAAAATCCCCTTGGGGCCACATATAACACTATAAATACAAAGGGAATCCCCTTACAATGAATTAAGGCAAAATAAATGTTTTTCTACGGAAAGTCCAATGGATTTGCTTTTTAATACTTAAAATCAACAGAATATTTCTGATATAAATTTTCAAAAAGACACCAGAGAGAAAATTTAAAAAAATCAATCAGACGGTAATAGACACCGGCAAGCTTTGTCAATTTCACCAACTTGTTTATTTCAAACAGCGTTGCGGGCAAAGGTTTGTGGGTAATATGAGGGTCCAACTTGCCCCGAGTCAAGGGGGCCCACTAGCCCCGGGTGCACATTATTTATTTTAAAGGATGGTAGCGATTTATGGTGCTAGAATGAGCAACGATGATACATCATTGTGAAACTTGAAACAATGAACTTCAGTTTGATGCCCTATACATATCTTATATTCGATCAAAAGCCTATGAAAATAGATTTTGAAATCTCTTGAACAAAATTACTTTTAGGTGCAAAAATCGTTTATTTCGACTCACCGCTTAAGTAAAACTTTTTAACGTCTGACACTTCCTTAGCATTGTAGGCTACGGTCACTTAGCAAGAGTATGTGGCCAATTTTTTTTTTACCTCGTAGTTACTTTTTCATAAATTGACTGGGGGGCAACTTACCCCGGGGTCCAACTAGCCCCGGTCTCCCCTACTTAGACCAAAACAAAACAATTAAGTTTTTGGAGGCACTCTAGATCTTACTTGAGTTAGAAAATGTCCAAACATGACTTAATCATGAAAATTGGAACAAAAAAATATTTGTGCAAAAATTAATTCGGTCAAGCTGTGGGATATGAACAAAGCACCCTCACCATTTCCCAGAATTAATGACAATCACGCTCTCAAGTACTTAACTTAAATACACCCTGTTACTTACTAATTTGACCTCTTCATCCCATGACGCAACACTCCCCTGATATAACGCTATTTAAAAAGAGAGTAAGGATGGAAGGTAGAAAGGAGAGAGGGAAGGAAGGAGGGAAGCGGCTGAGGGAAGGACCCCAGCGTAGAGTGAGCGTGTGTGCGTGCATGTGTGTGTGTGTGTGTGTGTGAGAGAGAGAGAGAGAGAGAGAGAGAGAGAGAGAGAGAGATACTGCATGTAACGTACCGTACAAATATCCCGGAAGTCCCTTCTCTGATATTAATAATGCAGCTCACGTATCAAAATACAGGGTGTGTACATGTAGTCTTGCAAATATTTGCAGTGAACAATACACTCGCTTGAAAATTAGACGGCTGGTTAGAGACCCACTTCATCTAAGTATACAGTAAGAATATCTGTACCCACTACCGCAGTCTCGGGTTAGAGAGAAATTCTAGTCACTTTTGACCTCGCAAGTGGAATATTATTCGAGAATCAACATTTGCGACCTAGTTTTGGTGATAACACTGTGTGACACACACGACATCGAGTCGACGACATGACCTAGTGAGTAGACTACCAAGTATTGCAGTTGAGAAATCCTGTCACATCTACTGCAATTGCCGTTCTGTGAACACCAAAACTTTTACTTGGCTTCTCCGCCCACCTGCAGTAATCTCACACTTCTTTTGGGCTATTGAAAATAATGTGCCAATTAGAGTTTTCCACGAAACGTGTTATCATCGTACACTCTACCAGGGTGGCAGATATTATAAGTAAAATTTCCAAAAGCCAAAAGACAGGAAACCAAATGACCGTCTATTTATCTAAAGGCATATCTGTGAATGTCTTGTGAAAAAAATCAATCTGTCGCCCTGGTAGAGGGTACAATCATCTACAATTGGTCAAAGTGTTTCTAAAGAAGTGAGCAGTATCCAAGTTGATTTTTAAACAGATGTTTTTCAATGGCTGCAAATAGAGTTTTCAAAAATCAAAAGTGCACTTATGACTTGAAATCTTCAACCCGGTTTGCTTTGATACCACGCCATGTGGTCCACGTGAGCCACTTTTGAATTCTGTGTTAAAATCACGTTTATGATACACGAATACTAAATAAACAAGAATTAACGATAATCGTCGTTTAATACTGACATGAAATGTAACCTCCCCCTCTCTTTCAGGAGAGCAAATGGCGCGGTAAGCTTTACACTTCCCTAAAGGGTAAAACACGTGACAAAAAATACAAAAGGAGAAAAAAATAGCTGATTTTTAACCCCGCATACCATTACACAATATGCAAAAAGTCTAAGCCAAATACAGTGTCTTGAATATGAAAACCTTGCTCCAATCCTGTTTCAATCAAGGCACGGTAGGAGAATATTTATTCGGTTACTTGTCTCGTGTAGTGTGACTAAGGTGTGGTTTACTTTCAACCTGGTAAACCTGCTGTAATATCACCTGTTGTTAGTGTGCAATCTGGTTTTAAAGTCAACTGCACAAGTGATAATAGAATGTGAAAGAATACGCACAATATTGGACCCGTTTGCAGGGGGGATCCGATTACAATTATGATAGCTTCTCGACTGCAGTAGTAATTCAGATCAAGAAAAATATTTAACAGGTTTCTTGGGTTGGCCAATTTGTATACATCAAACGTACCTGTGGTGAAAAGTAGGCATTTATAGTAATTCCTGAAGGCTATCTACATTACATATTGAAAAAGGATTAATAAATCCTTTTAACTAGTAACTTATGGCAGTTATTTTCAAAGATAAAGAAACTATATTATAGCAAATGATATGTGAGACATGGCAAAGCTTTTTAAGTAATCTTAGTAGTGAGCAAGTCGATTTATATATCTTTGGAAAATAAAGGAAATCTCAGTCTTCTGTTTTTCATTTTCTTACAAATTATTTAAAATGCTTCGTGTCCGTTATTGTTTCGTTATCTCTGTCACGTATACAATTTCTTTTGAACATGTTGTTTTAACTTTAAAATTATAAAGATATTGTAAACCTGTTGTTAAACTCAAACGGAAGAATGTAGATCCTAACTTCTTGCATCCTTTTAACAACATTCAAACCCCACATTAAGATGACACATTCCTGCTTTTTTCACATCATTCCATCATCATAACTATCAGTCCATTGAGACCTGTAAGGTTACCCGCATAGTCTCCCTTGGGCATGAGTCACGGCAGTTTGAGACACTTGTATCAATATATAGGTGGCAAACTGAATGTGAAACTTTCCACAGGCTACTTCTTACACGATTTCGTACCTCAGATCATATATAAGCACAACGCCTAGCAGATAAGGGTAGTTTTTGTGGTCAGATCGCAGAATTCCGTGATCAGAGCAGCTGAGCCTTCTGTCACAGACCGGTTGCTCTGTGTCACCGAGTGTCACACACCTGTCAACAGCGTTTGTGTACTGATCTCCATACATTGTATACGGCTGTCCACTCGTCTACATCGCTGACCAGGTAAGCATTGCTGTATTATCTCATTCTTCATGGGTCAACTTGAGAAAATATTATTTTGATAATTGTTGAAAGTTTTGCTTTTGTGCAATCTGTGTAACATTCGTGGGAATTCTGTTTGGGTCATAGAGTTAGATCCAACTGTTTAAAACTCTTTTCAGATAAGCAAATCCAAGTCTCTTTTATTCAAAAACAGATCAATCATTTTTGATTTTTAATGCACTGTCATGTCAAGGCGGTCCTGCAGAACAACAAATTTTAAAAGTTGATGACACACATGGAAATTCTGAATTGGGTCAAATGGAATATTAATAATGCCAACAATTCATATGGCTGTGTGATAATTCTGTCACTGCAGCACCGTTGTGTGTCAGCATTGACAGTGAAGGTAACTGTTAATAGAGTTGCCACAGGCTTAATAACTACATTAAAATCATATGGACTCCTTGTTTGTATTAAAACACTAGGCTATATACATGTATAGGCCTACTATTCAATAGCAGGCCTACCTCGAGCAAAATCAAACTTCATTTGAGCCTGTATTTGCTATTCCTTAGCCTGGATAATCGAGAGCCGGTTTATATTTCAAGGATCACACACTTGTTATGATATCCATATACTAGTACATCGTATATGGTTTTTACTGCATAGACTTCTCTCTAAGTGAAATGTCCTCTGTCATACCATGTGCACTTTTGGTAATAAATAGTATATAAGGTCTGAGGCATATATGTTTTGGAGCCTGGTACCTGTATGAAAAAACTGTCTGAATGCTCCCAAATGCAATTTTGATTTAGCCTACAGGTGCTCCGGGGGTGGGATAGTCTGACGAATACATGGGGGCAAAGAGGGGCATCCTATAGGAGAATAAGCCCTTGGGAAAGCCCTGAGTTATTTTGTAGTTTGACAGGGTAGAATATAGATACTTCATTTTTATTACTAGAATAGGCGATTGACTCATAATTGTGACATATAGTTAATTATGAGAGGATATTCGGCAAGCATGAGGACAGTGTGAATTATAAATTAATGCAACTGATATGAAATTTAGAGCTCTGAATTTGTAGTTGGAAATTTATTGCTCTGGCAACGCAGAATTCCTAGGTGAATGAATGACAAGCCGTTCACAGGGTTCGTTTATTGTGTGTTACAGAATCTTCCATTATCTTTTATCATTTAGCATTCTAGCTCCCAAGCAATATAATGTAATTAGTATACTTACAACAATTAAGACCCAAATTACAAACATGGATTAAAATGGAGGTATTAATTTATCATTAATGGAAATTCTGCTGGTGTCCGTCTGCAAAACAGACAGTCACTATAAATGCTGGCGGCGGGGACAGGGTCGCGTCTTCTCTCTTTCAACGCGTCATCAATTTGGTTTATATCTCTGCATAATAGGTTTCCACAGCGCGACAGAGGTACCTGTAGCATACCAAATATTGTTATTCTGCTGTCAAATCATTTCAATAGCGGAAGTGTAAGAAACATACAGAGTGTGAAGAATATATGGGCAGCGTTGAATTAAATGTGTCTATATATGCCGTACGTACGTAATTGGTTCTCTGTATAATATGATCACTTAAGTGAGTTTTTCATTGTGTATGAAAGAAGTTTCTTCACGCTTTTAATTTTTGCTGCAGAGGCGGCGAAGTAATTGTGCATAATGGTCTTTAATTAACGATGAATCCGTAAAACTGGCGTTGGTTAAACTGTCACGTCGCGAGGGTGATTCACCCGCTTCAGCGTCTGAACAAGCCTAGCCTGCAGACATGATAAATAGGAGGAGAAAAATATTATATTGTTCACTTATAAAAAGGTTATCTGTGTTTGTTTGTATGTGAACGTAGAGGTTATGCACAAGATGAATGGAAGGTACAATGTATAAGTGATTTTAAACGGGTAAGGAAATGCGCCGTTCTTATATACTGATACAACACTCAAGAAGTTATAACTTCTTGCAACACTAGATACAAACTCCCCATGGTCAATTGTAAGGTCTCATAATGAAAATCACACACAGACACACACACACGCACACCACCACCACCACCACCACCACCAACAACAACATCAACAATTACAACAGCATGTATAGTCCCCCTCAGAGTGTACTATACCACAGTCACTTAACTGCCACATTACACTATGGCACTTTTCAATTAAACAAATGTAGGCCTACAGCTGCAACTGGCCTCGAGAGATTTTTTGGAACCACGGTGTTCAAGAAGCAACACCCGTTTCAGATATAAATCGACATGTGACGTGTGAGGTCGTTGGAATCGGATAGTAGAGGAGGCGAAGGGTTCTATAGGGCGACCCAGTATGGGTGGTTAAATATTTTTTCGCGTGCACTAGAGTTGAAAATATACTTTTGAACACAAAACATTTAATAACCTCCTCCCTAGCAAGCAAGACGTATTTTACTTTTTTTTTCTTTTATGCATCTTCGATAGCACGAGATGGTGGTCTTATTACTGTCAAGTTTAATACCAACAATGCTGATGACAGCTTTGTCGGGTGTTCAGGAAACAGGTGTTTTTTAGCTTGTGAATGTAGCAAAACAGTACATACCCTTTGCAGGTATATATGCAGCGAACTTTAAAATAGAACAGTACCTTTAAAAAGACAAAAATAGACCAACGGGACATGCCAGTTAAGTTATCCAGCTGAGGATGTGGGTTTATGGTGGGGGAGGGGGTGGGGCACTCAACTGTGTGGGTGTAATTCATTGGTAAAAAAATCGCGAACGTTAATCATTTTCTTACACGTCGACTGGTTTCTCAGGTAAAATGATAATCCGGTTCCTCCATACACCTATTGACTCAAAGTAGAATCAGTTCGAAAAAAATGTCGACTATTTGACAGGACAAATGAAGAGATGTAGTACTTTTTTTTCCGGTGGGTGTAATGCTCGCTTACAATAGATAACTACTAGGTATAACCACAGAAGTACATGTATGGTATAACCTGTAGCCTACTAGGGTCGACGTGTTGCACAATCTCACTACACCGTTCACTGCCCTAACACTATGCAGTAAGCAAGACTAGTACTGAATATTAACAGCAGCACAAGCCCAATCTTTATATAATTTACGAAAACATTTGTAAAGATAGGATGCAGACCAAATAAATGCACGGAGCGACCAAGGAAATGCCTTACTGTGCCCACGAGCAATTCACAAAAGAGGGAACCTATTATGATCATCATTGAGGCATGATTAACACATATTATCTTAGAGGAAACAGGTTGTGGAAGCTACAGCATTGACATGCCTTTGGGTCACAATACAGCATGCAATCGAACAGAGCGCCTATCAACTACGCGAGGTTCATCTGGTCCCCGCGTTAAGTGCCCTAG
>NW_019775934.1:54457-77406 GCF_001039355.2 Lingula anatina | reverse complement strand
CCCCCTGCCCCCCCTAACCCCCCCCATTCCCCCCCCCCATGCCCCCACACACACACACAGAAAACAACGTTGTTTGGTGTGTTCTACGTTTGTAACATTTATTAGATCAGTTTTATGAGAATTTTATCTAAATACATCGAACCGAACTGATCATTTTCAGATATGTTCTACATATCTAAGTTTATATTTTTCTTTTTTCTGACACGTAATGGCTACATTTTTAAATATAATTTGCATCACACAGTTTGTATTTTTGTGCAGAAAGCATTTTGATGACATATATATTAGAAACGTTAATAAGTTGCGACATGTAAACCTTATTATGTCCAAGTGTAAACTCACGGATACATCGCAACTAGCAGAATCGTACTACTCGAGTTATCTTTAAAGGGTGACCTGGATTAGATCATACGGTTGCGTTCTCAGTTATTTTGTGTATTTTACAGGTAGATTGTGTCCTAAAATGGAGTTGAATGCTATCCACTTGATAAGCACTGAAATTCTTCATCAGTGATGACACGGTGATGATTAATGGCTTATATTACTTAAGAAAATTAAGTTGACGAACGTGACTATTCCTTATTGCGGAGATGAGGCATCAGAGCATTGAAAGGTCCAGGGTTCAGTCAGTTTAGCTGTCGATTGCACAGTTTTTTTACTGTATGGTTATACAGAGTTGCCAATATAATTATTCCCAAAGTGTTGAGAACTATATTTGTTCAGTTTATTATTTATAGCTGAGTAACACCTGAAGACAAAGGGAATCGATAGACAAAAAGGCGAAGTATATGGCGCAGATGCGTACTCTGCCGCTGTGTGCTTATACAAAAACTCATCTGGTGCAAATGTACAGATCTCATAGCATATACCGTATATGATATATAAATAGCCAGGGAGGGTTCGGGGGGGGGGGGGGGTCGCAAGAAGGTCCCTCTGGATATAATTTTATCTAGGTACAAAAAGGTTTCATGGTAAAAGGTCCACTTTTCAGAAAAAGAACCCCCTTTTGAAATTGATGCTACGGGCCTGATACACACACACACACACACACTGGTATGTAACGGCAAATCAGTATAAAAAGAGCTGTGGTGTATAAATACAAAAAGCCTTCCTTATATATGGGGAACAATCAGGTAACGACAATTTCAAAGTATTATGTTAATAAAGGCACATTTTTTCTACTTGAATATATACACCTTGAATATATACGATACTTAATATTTAACACTTGTGTCCCGAACCCAAAGCCCGCCACTTTGTTAAAAAAAAAGTGCCTTTATTCAAAATGTTTCAATCGCTGCATTGCAGAAAGGTGCTAACTCAGCTCACTTTCCGCACTGATTGTATTAATGTAACTAATCCTCGGGCAAAGGACTTCAAAGCGGCTTAGTGCACTCTGCAAACCAGTCCATTGATGCGTAGGTCAGAAAGGCGATTGACAGCGGTCCGTTCTCCCGTACTGGGGCTTTATTCCTGGCATTCAGTCGATTCCGCGGTCTATTAACTCGGTCTTGGATTTGTTTGCATACTGGTCCCATCGTCACAATACAGGTGTATTCACGGGTGGCTTTCTTGGTGGCGCAACGCAAATATTTGTTTTTCTCTAAATAATTTGTTTGTTTTACACCACGTCTTTTCCTTTTTTGACTGGCTTCTCTGTTAAGGAAAACAAAAACATCACTTAGTGTTTAAAATCCCCTGGTGAGCCGAGATTGTTATGGGAAGTGGTTCTGATCTCGTGAGACGGATGAGAGGGGATGGGGTTCCGACACGTTGTTTCACTTTGACAGCGTGCAGCGAGAGTGTCGTTAACTACTTTCCCTCTGAATGTGAAGCGCGGCGGTGTCTGGTTCACCTTGTATTATGTGTATGGTCTGGTGAAATTTTACGACTGAAGCAATCTAAAACAAAGAAAAGCTGGGGAGGAAAGCTACTGATCGCTGGGCGGGTCTGGAAAGCGTGTATATTGTAAATATGCTCACAGGTATGTTATTGTTCATTGTTGCTTTTTATAGATATGCAGATACCTAGGTATTTGGTCGTTTTCCATTTATTACTGTGCATAGTATATACTGTGGATAGTATAAAACACAGTTCATGGGCACGATTTGGTGTGGGTCTGGGCTTTGGTACGTCCTCGCAAGCTCTTGTTGACTTGAATATCACGCGGCTGTGAAAAGACGGTGTGTCCACAGATGCGCATCTAAGCGGTAGTTAGAATTGAGAAGTTATGCAATAATCAGGTAGATGGATATTAACAGGGCTTCGTCAGGTATGTTAAGGCTGTGGACAATGGCACTCACGGTGAATTGATGCCGTCCAAAGACGTTTGTATACCTTTGTTGTTGTCCTATTATCTGCTATGGTCCTGTATGTGAGGACAGAGTAGCTCATCAAATCCACTCTACGGACCTCACGTCCCCTAATTTGTATCCCTGCATGGGCAATTTTCATAATAAGTTCAAATGAATAGGTGGCCCCGTTCTGAATTTAACCCTACCCTGATGTGTATCTATTAAAGTGCACCTCAAAAGCAAGGAGATGAAAGCCGCCATGGTACAGTTTTAATCACGTAAGTGTTTCTTATAAGCACGAAGTGCGTGACTTCAAAACCGGCGTTGTTTTGTACCGTGCTCCTTTATCTTAACAAGGTAAAGCGGACACCATGCTGCGTCCGTTGAAGTGTTAACTACCACTTGACTGCTTACCCCTCCCCCCATCCCCACTTAAAGCCTTGTGCTCCTGACAATAAAACGTTATTGTTTCATTAAACCACAAAAGGCCGCAAAGCGTATATGAAGTTAAGTAGTGACTAACCGCTCCCCACCACTTCCGGTACAAAAGCGTATCGACCAGACGACACGAGACAACAGCGGACGGACAACGGTTTTCCCTGAGCGTCTGCAGTTTTAAACATGTATTTTTAGCTTGACGGATCCATTCAAATGGTTTAGTTAGATTACATTTACATCGCTCTGTTAATCGCACTTACCGTTATCGATCAGGGCGAAAGTTTAACATCGTTTACCAGCTTGCCTTTGACACGGAAGGCAAACCGCGACTGGGCCCCGATGACTGTATTGTAGGATTGGTATTGTAAACATAAACGTGTGACACAACAGCGCGAGACGGACGCAGAGAAACATGGCAAAAGGTAATGTGCGGTGCCTAGTCTGTTTTTGCTCAGTTTAACAGTTTCAGTTAAAACTCTGTATCGTATATATCAGATAATGTATAGTATTATCCTGGGCGTAGGTCTATTGATTTTATCTCGCAGCAGACGAATTGTTCAGCTGTTTATAGGCGAGAAGTAGTGTAAAGAGTGACATCGACATGTATGACATCGTCTGTATGTGTTGTTCTCAATGTTGCGTAACATTAGTAAAGAGATTTCATCTATTGAAGTTAGGATAGCGTAACATGTCTTCGATAAATGGGTTTCTTCTATGAAATCAAGAGTGTAAGGGGTTGGTTCTTTAGACTTCATCTTTTATAATGTACTTTGTGGAGTCGTTAATAACATCATATTTTGGTACGTTCTTTCTTGGTGACACCATGAAATAATATTGTTTTGACCTTATTACGTTTTATTACACGCCATATGGTCCTTAACGGCGCTATCAATATCTTAATCGTTTTAACCCAGAAACGTCACGATAAAACCTGATTTAGTTGTTCAGAGAATTGTGAGTCCTTGTAACGGATTCCTTATATTGAAAACCGTTCAATCTTCCTCTCCTTTATTTTGATTTTTGTCGTTGGCATATTAACGTGTTATCTCTCAACAAAAATTCGGTCGGGTATGTTTGAATAGTTAAGGTGGTTGTATATAGAGTCATTAAAAGTTACTGACTAACATGTAATTGCGCAGAATAAAAAAGCATGGGCTGATAATCAAAAGTTATGGCCAAGTCCAATGATTTTACGGTACCACATTGTTTATAGGAGGTGAGAGAACAAAGGATCGGTGCGATTAACCCGCAATTCTAACACCTTACCTAGTTCTGTTGACGGCCAAACAAATAAACGTTAATTTGTAGACAAATAAACGGTGTCGTGTGAGGTTCATAACAATATATTTCATTTGTTAATGAAAAGGGACCATTTCATTTGTGAAGGAAAAAGTAAAAGCATCTCGGTAAATGGAGTAAACATTTATGCAAGGCAACAGTCCAATTCTTTATTTCACTTTTGTTTATTTAATAACACCTTAAGTATTGCTCCATTGTTTTGTCTTCAATATTGAACACTAGTGCTAGCGTGACACACTGTAGTTGCTGCTTTGGCTCAACCCGAGGCTGCACACACACGCTCACACAAACACTCAGGAGATATTACACAAAACTGAGATGTCGCAGCAAAAAGACAACTGTCGCCATATGAGGCGGGGTGCTCTTGGGAATGTGAATTAAAAAAACGAAGACAAATATTAGCACGGTAGAATGCAATCATCTTAATGGTTCACGGCTCCTCTTATTGCAAAATAGTTTTGCTCTGGGTGGTACGTTGTTTGTTGAAATATATGCTGGATTTCTAGAAGTAATAAAACTGAGAGAGACGGGGTTCAGAGAGAAAGGGAGAAGAGAGAGCGAAATTAAATCTGGTTACACTGATTTCCGGGAGGAACTTGTTAGTTGTCCTTGCATCCGGATTCTCTTTAGTTATCAGCATTTTCCAGCTGTCACTTACACAATAGAATAAAAGTGAATTGTGACCCACTCTTTCTCCCTTCGTGAACTACCGGTGCTCTTTCAAAAAGAAGGAAATCCTTTGTATACTTAATAAACTGCCAAATATGTGTTTTCAAACAGGATCTATTTAAGGGGTAAAATGCAGTCAAATGCCGTGAAAAAGTAAGGACAATGGTTAGTAATGATTAGTGCTCTCTACAGAGCTCAAGACGGCACTGGCAAGGTACCATGATTGCACCCCGTACCGAGATGTTATCAACTTATGACACTAAATTAGAATTTAAACACAGTGGTTGACACAGACTGGTTGAAATGCCTACAGGGAAATTGTCAAGGTCGCATATTTGTCCCCTTCACATTCAAGAATGGCATGATTTTTTGTAGTCTTATTATCTGTTTAAATAATACAGAAAATAGATTTGGTTGCAAATGGAAATGAACAGGGGCATGTGTTTAGAAAAAAGGGTAGTGTTCTTGTACGTTAGGGCTTGACGGAGACACGTGTGTTATAGTCCCGAGTGCCACGCCCCTTGTGTTATGGAGGTCGCCTGGGGATTAGTGATAAACCATCATTTAGCGTTTAAGAAATATGTATTATTCATAGCTGAGATTGAAGATTCATCAAAAACATCAGCAGCGCTGGGAGATATAGCAATCATGACCTGTGTTTTCAATAGGTAACATGAGCTGTAACTATCACAGTTACTCGCTGTTGTATGTATGTCATTATGAACGCAGTCAGGTGCTTGGTAATCCTGAAATAGGATCAGGTATACTCTGTAAACTTGCTCGTACCCTGGGTTTCAGTGTCTATTGTATTTTGAATAAGTTAAATTCAATTCTTTATGCTTATCTGGACCTCCTTGGTATGGTAAGGTTTGGAAAAAAGTTTGGACTGATCTGCGCAGACACTAATAAAATTCGGGGTGCATGCAGCTAGATGGCTTTAGATTGGTACGGAATTTCCCTTGCTTTGTGCTTATAGTTGTTCAATATTGTGGTTTTCCAGCGTGTAAATAATTCAATGAATGGTCAGTGGTCCCTGATGGGGGCTTTAATCCAATCCATCTTAATCCAGTCGCCATTGATTTCTAATTAGGCAGCGCGAGGTATTCACCTTAATTGATCGGGATTTTGTCCCTGTTTTGATGCATGGCGTGATTTGCAGCCTCGGGGTTGGCAAACTTCATAAAACTTGTCGCATATAAGATTATATACGGTAGCTTCAACACCAAACAAACTGAACAGTGAATAATGTAAATATGGGTGTGCACATATATAAGCGTACAGAGAGAGGTGTAGGCCTAGGGGTACAAAAATCCGAGTTGAAATCGTACATATACCGTTTACTTGTATTGTATTAAGCGATTTACTGAGAGGGCAAAGAGGCAGAGAATGTCCTCCCCTTGTGCATCTAGACCCGCCCTTGATGTATGCACATTTTAAAACTTTACAGTCATGACAACACCCTGAAGTTAGAAATAATTTATTTCTCCTTTTTTTCTCCAAGTTTTCAGTTATGTATCATTGTCATGCACTTGGCTTCCTATAATTCAACAATCGATACGATACTCATGTTCAAAGATCTCTTGACATCTCTCCATAAGGTGTATGACACAATAGAAATAAATGACGTTGCGCTGGAAAAAGGAAGCGGGTTTAATCCTTGATCCATTTGAGTGCTTTTAAAATCTAAGATCTATGGAATTTGGAGTGATGTTCCGTGCCACAGATACTGTGCTTTATGCCAATGTCCTGTTTGATGAGTAAATAACCAAAACAGCAGTGTGAGATAGAGGTACCAAACTTGGTAAGGACACTGTAACAAGAGTGCAGTGTCGTGCTATTTTAACCAAAACGAAGTCCCACCCTATGACACACAAGATACTTTGGTTATCTCGTCTTTCCATGCATTTAGTATACACCCGTTGCCAAATGTTTTACGTGTCAAAAGTTTTGCTAAGATGTAACATTTATACATATCGTCTTTTGAATATCATCAGTCAATTTCTTGGTTGTTACCTAAAATAAGGTACTTGCGTAATTCTTAACTTTATGAATAAAGATAGCAACTGTCATGCAGTTTTTTCCTAATTATTAATATGTTTGTATCTAAACCTTATTACTTTATAAATTACTACGACCATTTTGAAAAGTAGATTTCTTAATATTTGGCAAATACGTCGTAAACTTATGGGTTATTATGGCCTTTGGCATCACCAAAACATGGGATAATACTGCGGTTAATGGGTGCAGTTTAATTGATTTACAATTAAGAAAAACGAAAAAGACACAAAAGGCACTCTGAAAATATCAAGGAAATTTCTTACCCTTGAATGAAAACAATACCTGATTATGAAAGAGCATCCATATTGCGTTACCCGGCGGCGGAACGGCCATTTCACGCCGTGTTAGACATACCAAACAGGCAATCTTTTATGGAAACCCTATGTCTCTGGGCTATCTTCTGCATCGATCCCTGTGATGTACCTTCACTACCCTCTTCCAGGGTGGCAGGTTATATAGGGAAAAACGGAAAAATCCACACACAGCCAAATGACTGTCTATTTATCTAGAGACATATTTGTGAATATCTGTGAAAAATCAATCTGTCACCCTGGTAGAGAGTATACTTTCACTGCACTCCTTCAACTTGAAGTATTTCGTCTTGAAACGTTTCAGAGTTAAGAGTAAACATCCCTTATCTAAACCGACATGTATACAGAGTTCAACGTTATACATGTCTTTCAAACGGACAGTGCCAATGTTTGCTCTGTGGTGTCCCGAACAATGGTCTTTCCTGGGATTCATTATTGATTCCTACGAGTTTCACTGTTGATATTGCAAAACCCAGCTGGTTTCTATGTTCATGCTATATGCGTTCACGCGTGAAGGCATATTGTATCAAGTGTTCAAAGTCTTATCGAACAACTTACATGTGTGTTTTTTTGATTCAATAAATTGCGTGGTATACTGGAGAGTTTTATTTCTCTCTTCTGTCATAGAACTAACGTTCTCCGTTTGCACATTACATGAAATCAAGAATCTCAATGAAATCTAGGCATTTAAAATTCAAAGACATGGCCAAGTGTTCAGAACCCGAAATTAACAGTTTTTTTTACAACAGGACTTACTTTAACTTGTCGTCTTGTGTCGTCACTGTCGTCGCTAGTAAACACGGCCTTTGTCTCCCAAAATTGGCATCGATGATTCCATTAGCTACTTAAAAAATATGTAGGTTGAAATTATCAGGTAGATGGAAATTTATCTTACAAAGCAAACCAAGCGAGCTTTCATCTACTTTAGTGTTTTCTAGTGTTATAGCTATGGTTCGTTGAATGTTTAACGTTTGGCATATACATTAAATGTTTATCGGGAAATCGAAATGAAGGTTTGCTTGTCCATCCATACAGAAATACGTCAGTTTAGAGAGTTCATTTCTGGTACTGTTGCGGAAAAAGAAAAAAACAATTCCAAAACACTAAAATTGCTATATTGAGGTAAGATTAGTCGTCACGTCAGCAGCGAATGGCCTATGTAAACTTGTTTTCTGTGATGAGATTGCAGTTTC
This sequence comes from Lingula anatina, assembly GCF_001039355.2. Next base: position 69,144 of record NW_019775934.1, on the reverse strand, counting down.
ATAGCACAAGAATGGTATGCTGTAACGTTGAAGGCAATATTTTAATGCTCACAGAAACTTTAATTTTCATTCGATAAAATCTGCTAAATATACACGATGACCAAAAGCAGGCGATTTTAGATAGGAATGCCATTTATTTATATTTAGAAAAGATATGGCTTCAAGCATGAGTCACAGCACTTGTGTATAGCCAAATTGCTTAGGAAATACCAACACGAATCAATGTAAGTCCTCCCATCACTTAAGAGGACAACCATTTTCTTTATCTCAGAAAATGATGATCCGTTAATAAAACTGGGTGATAACAGCGACGTCCAACATCTCAAAGATAAATATCATATCAAGATTTATTAGAGAGAAAGGCCTGAGAGGCCAAGATCTCCTGACAGTCTCGTCGCAGTGATCAAGGTGCGAGAGCGCCCAGGTATCGCTTCACGTCACACACCATTAGTTTAAGCATAGTCGCTTTCTCAGACTGAGAAGATGTCCTTATGTCATAGTTGACGAGTGAGTCTAAGGCTCTGTTCTCACAACTTTTAGATCGATCTATCACCGCGGGGAGTCTCACTAGATTACTGTCAGATAATCCGCCTTAAGTGTCCGTCCCCGCCTACTACAAGCTATAAGGGGTAATTAACTTTCGTGTCCGCCCGGCTGACAGCTATTTAGCGTGAACCCCCAGGGAGTTAGGTCGATCCAATGTAGGTCGATCTAATCTATGAGAATGGGGTGTTAGGCTCTATTCCCATAGATTTTAGATCGATCTATCCCCGCGGGGAGTCTCACTAGATTACTTTCAGATAATCCGACTTAAATGTCCGTCCCGCCTACTACAAGCTGTAAGGGGATAATATTAACTTTCGTGTCCGCCCGGCTGACAGCTATTTAGCGTGAATCCCCAGGGAGTTAGGTCGATCTAACGTAAATCGATCTAATCTCTGGAAATGGGGTCTTAAATTATTAACCAATGTCTGGTTCTTCAAAGTTAGTAATAATTGAGAAGTGTCTGCACAGAACGTCTGTCCACTTTCATTGATTGGATCAAAAGACATACGCAAGAACAGTGTCACATTAGTTGTCTCCTAGGAGAGAAGATATTTTGGGTCCTAGGTTGTCACAAAACAAAAAACTTGAGCAGATGGCGATGAATCAGTCAAGTAAAACGGGGCGCGTAAGAGCCATTTCTCTTATCCTCTTCACCTTTCTGTATTTTCCCTCGTCTGCCCCTCTCTTTCTCTCAGTTCTCCGTTTCTCTTGATTTCTCATATTTCTTTGATTTTTTTTTTTCATTTTTTATTTGAAATTGTGATTTAGTATTTTGTGTGGTTAGAGTAAGCCAAACGGTTAAAAGGTATATAAGAATATTAGTATTGAGTAACAGTTAGGAAAAAGCTCTTTTACACCATGAAACCCAAGTACTCTGTCAAGTTTATGAACACAAATAGTTTACTTGAATTTCCAAACGGATAAAGAGGCATGCGTTACATGAGTATTTTACATTACAATGTCAGGTATCGGTTTATACCATTTCTTTAGCTGAAGCATTATTTTGTTAAACAGAGAACATTTCTCATAAGATAACGGAATACTCCCATTTGCAGGGGAGAAGTCATTACTTGAAGGCAGATACAACAGGCCAAGTGCATTTGCCCGAGTTCTTCTATGCTGAATGTTTAATTGTACATGTGCTTGGTGCATTAGATTTAATCAGACTATGTCTGACTGGTGAACATTAATTATATACTAGACCGGCAGGTGAAACTTGTGGATGTCACACTGTTTTTCGTGCCGGGGTTCCCTAGTATGTAATCGAATATCGAAATGGCGTAGTTAAAATGCAAATGCAATAGATGCATAGATCTGGAATGCGCTCATTTTTGACTGTGCCACTGTAGGGGAAACAGGGTTGCCAGGCCGATACGATTATGAAGTCTCTTGGTAAGTTAGAACATCGTGTGATTGGCATTTGGAAGGGTAATAACAGTGTGACCTGTCAGATGATGTAGGAAATTATAGAAACCCGCATAGTTCGTGTCAATATTTCAGCAGCTACTCATAGATGCGTAACATGGCATGGCGCTTGTCAGGTAGTACGGATGAACTTGTCTATTGGTTTGCAATACCTGGGGGGTTTGGATTCAATTTGCAATAGAAAAACATTCAATGGAGTTCAAGAACTAATATTCAGATTGTGTTAAGTGTTTGCGCTTGTGTAGAAATGTAAACTGCTGCAAAAAATGTTTGGTTCACTCTGCAGGACCCAACGCTGACTTCAAGTTTATTCAGTTGATTTCATTGCATATATCCTTATTTCCTAAATTTGCCGTCAGAATTTTTTTCTCGATGCTGTAGGGGTGGTGGGGTATAAATGAAGCTGTGGAATACAACGCTTACTACAAACCAAATAAAGTAAAAATTTCTTCGTGAAAAATGCCTTGCGCGCCTCCACGCCCTCCTTCAAGGTAAATGCCATAGGTATTATTACATACATTGTAGCAGTTCAACGCTTGGAGGGAGATGCGTCGCAATCCAGGGACGCGCGGTACCAGATTACTTTTCGTGTTTCCTTATTATAATTTCTAATTTACACTGTGTACTGACCCTTCATCATGTGGGGGATGATTAAATGTTATAACTTATAATGGACACTTAGTGGTCAGCCATAATAACCGCAGTCAGTCTCTTCGGAGATGGCACGAAGGCCGGCGTACTAGATACTAGCCGATGACTACGCCTTAGTTAATTTTTGTGTAGGCAAAATATCAATAGATGTATGAAGTGACTGAGACATACTAGACTCTTTCTTGCACCTCTTGATATTTGTTTTTGAGACACTCATCTGTTTAGTTTAGTTTTAGTTTAGAGTTTAGCGTGTTCTCATTTTCAGTGTCTGTGTGTAAGGCTGACTTACATGAAAAAAGATCCATAAACACACAATTTAGGCGCATCACAATCACTACACGCCCACTCTTTGGGCAAAGAGACATTGGGGATATTAGCAGGCTTCTGTGTTGATCAATTAATGAATGATCCCAAAAGAATATATGTACAATGATGCTGCTCTTCTCCGAACTAAGTGACAAATAATAACACGGGGGTAAAGCATAAACAGCTGTAAGTGATGGATGATTTACAATAAAAAATATCATGTGAAATGCAAATAGGTATAGTGCGTGTTGGTATGTCATGATGTTATCAAATGTACATTGTTCTTTGGACGTGGGATCGAAAAGAAAGATGTTGGATATTCTACTTATATTATTTACTGTTTAAATATTAATAATTTGAAAAATATTAACGTTGTCAAAAAAAAAAAAAAAAATCGTCCCCAGCCCTAGGGCATTTGAAAATAATCCACAGATATGTAAAGGGTGCATATGATCAGGTGTTACTAAAAGTTAACAAGCATTTTAATTTCAGAGTTAAAAAAACTTTTATGAACTTTCCATACCTAACGTCATTACGTCATATGCTGACTGAGTATCCCACATACTCAGTCAGCATATGTGAATAAGTTTCTGATTTTGATCCGTCAGCCAAAGTTCCATTAAAAGGTACACAGTAGCAATATAAGTTTCTTGTGATGAAGGAGTGTCGTCTCGAAAATTACTTGTGATTAACACAGAAAAAAATGACAAAATCTCCTAAGTATTCGATTTTGAAAGATAAGCCTAGATTGTACAATTTATTATTCACTGCAAGTCGGGCGAATTGCTTTTATTAATTCGGCTGAAAAAAGTTAAACGTTATGAAGATTTATTGCGTTAATCAGAGCGTGTCCATCTCTCTTCTCTGGCTTTGTAGAAGTCAGCCAAGGTGAACCAGCTTTATATAACTCATTAGCCCTAGAGACTAGGTATAGAGCCAGGTAGAGCACAGGTAGGCAGTGACTGTGATTTCCAGAGTTTATCTCCATTGCTTTGCTAAGGCCAAACTTGTAGAGCTTAGCCGATTTTAGTAGGAAAATTTTAGATTTTAGTGTACTAAGGATACATAGTTTGGTTAACATACCTTTTCAAACCGTAGGCGAACCAAATAGTCAGGTATAAAGGTGGGATAGAAGGTAACAAAGCACTGCATGTGTCTCTCTTGTGTGTGAACCTGGGCAGGTAGAGTAAAATAAGGATACCAGCTGAAGGAACTGAAGTCCCATACATTTTTAAAATAGAATTTGCATTCTTATTGGGCAGGTATTTATCTTTATTTTATTTAGAATTATTAAAGTTAACATCAGAAAACTGAGTCACTGCCCAGAGTCATGCCCAGGTAGAATTCCATGCGTCACATTAGGTCTAGATGTCATCTGCCAAAGGGGCATGTCACTTTCCGCCCCCGTAGTTGAACCGATTTTAGTGGAACCTTTCACTTAAATGGGTATTTGATTTCAAGGGAAGGTGTTTGAATTGATAAATAAAATTGCATGGCTCAAGGTTAATTTCAAAAGAAATTTCCTGACGAGTGGGGTCGGTTTTTGTATGTACGTTGAAATATGGGAAAAAAGAGCTACCCTAGAAGTACAGGTAAAGGGTCGTTAATCCATATTTGGCTATAAAGATTTGAAGGAGCATATTTGGTAAACAGTTCGGAATTTCATTTCATATTTCAAGTTCAATATTTCCATAGTTGATTCAATGGCTTCACTTGTTATTTGTGAGTTATGCACTGAAAAAATTACTTAAAGAAAAGTTAAGCTTCTGCCGCTACCTCCATAGTTAAAGGTATCTCATCAGGTATTCTTGGCCTTGTTTTTAGGCAGCTTGCCTTTGGGCAAGTGGCAAGTCGAGTAGAATAGGTTGTCTCGGCACAGTGCGTCGCCTGTGATCCCTACATGAGGTGTTCTATTTCCTACCCTCGGCGTTAAAGCACTGTTTGAATTCTGTCTTATTGTAATGGTATGGTTATTACAGCCAAAGGCTAATACCTGACATTTTGATACCTTAGTAATAAGGAAGATGTCACTGGTAAAGATGTAAGGTCGCGAGAAAGCATGATGGCAATCACAATAATCGTGAAAAATGAATGGTCTGAATATAAGTGAATAATTTCCAGGTTGAGTAACTGTCGTTAAAAGTCACTTTTAATCGAAGGCGGAGTGGTGAAATTATTGTGGTTTAAATTGCTCTCTGTTTGAGGGAAAGCTAAGCACTACAGTACTGCGCGGGCGTGTGAATCATCGGCAGATAGCGCAGTGATAGTCACTACTAGTTTTATGTCTTTAATCCCAATACTTTAAATCAAAGGCCTGGGGAGTTTGTTTTGCTGATTCTGACTAATAGACGCGTTCTACTTGAAGTGCGTTTAGTGACCAGTGTAGTTCTTCATTAAATTCTGCTTTCATGATATTAGGTATCATGCCTTAGGGCTAATCTTTCGCGAAATTAGCGAATTTTTACCTCCGCCAAGGAGGTTATGTTTAAACCCCTGTTTGTCTGTCTGTCTGTCTGTTTGTTTGTAATCAACATAACTCAAAAAGTTATGGACCGATTTTGATGAAATTTTCAGGGTAGGTGGGAAATGGGTTAACTTGGAAGTGATGAGTTTTTCGTGGTGACCAATAATCAATCAATAATCAATAATAATAAAAAAATCGCTGCCTTGGCGGAGGTCTGCGCTCTCGGAGTGCTTTTCTAGTATAACTTATTCTGGGTGAAATGTTAACTTTAAATTAGATCATTTAACTTTTAGAAAAATATGTGCTGTTTATTTATGTCCTTCACTTTTTTTCACCATTTCAGTACGGAAGAAGCGACATCGGTTAGCCAGGATGGCGAGCGTGCGTTTTCTCCTAAGTACCTTCGTGTATGTGATTGTCCAGTCATGGAGTTTGATCTACGGGTGTCCCAACGGATGTGAGTGCATAGCCGACAGCACTGTGCGCTGTAAAGATATCCTTAGCATTCCCAGCGATATACCCACCAACACTAGGACACTTAATTTAGACAGAAGCCGCATAACTACTATACCCACGCACGCCTTTTCAAATCTTCCGAAACTCCAAGACTTAACCATAGAATATGCCAATGTATCTGTTATCGAGTCGATGGCTTTCATGGGACTTAAAGAGCTATCGAGTTTGTCCCTCAGAGGGAATCCCATCCGGACGCTGGAGCCGCACTCTCTCAGCGGAATAGAGAGCGTGATCTATTTTCATCTCAGAGATAATCCTATAGAAGAAATAAAGCCAAACGCCTTTTCGGGATCTAGTAAAATTGATTATTTGTACCTAAGCAGCACAAAGCTACGCAAGATTCACCCAGGTGCCTTCAACCAATTGTCTAATGTACAGTCTTTCATCCTCACCGACAACAAGCACTTGGGAGAGCTCACCAACGCCTCTTTCCTCGGTTTATCAAACGTCGACTTCCTTACTTTTTCCCGCTCAAATATAAGCATAATAAGGAATGGCGCTTTTATGGGAATGAGCAATGTGAAGAAGGTAAATTTGGAGAATTGTGGTATTCAAGGATGGGAGGCTGGCGCCTTTGGAGGAGTCACAGGCGATGTTCAGTACAGTTTACAGAATAATCAAATCAAAACATTTGCCAGAAACGAATTTTCTGGATTGAAAAGCACTTCTCTGTTGAATTTAAATAAGAACCCCATCGTCTGCGATTGCGATTTAAAATGGGTGCTTGACTCGACGCTCCCCATGGCAACGAAGGCCACTATCGTCTGCGCAATGCCAGAGGAACTGAAAGGGAGAACAATCACAAGTTTAACGGGGAAAGACCTGACGTGTATTACAACCACCGCCCCTACTTCAGGGAGTGCCACCCTCAGGCCTGTGTCTAATCCTACCACAAAAACAATCTATTTCCAAGACAACTGGTTTACCAAAATAGTTGTGATGTTATTCTTTCAAGTCGTTATGTGGTTTGCTACCGGCAACACTAACAGCACAGGTTTAATCAATGCCACTGTGATACCTTTAGCCACGTGAGGCACGGTATAAAATAGCATATATATATATATCTGTATTGCTGTGTTTTTTTTTTAATTGACATCAGGCTTTTCTTGGTGTCAGAAATGGCGAATTTTAGTAATCTCTATGACACTTTATGGGGGTGAAGACGCTTATAAAATTCTCTACGTATAGTAAAAAAAGGCTCAGTAGAACATGCATGCTCCTCTGAAACTCAGAGGATTATTCTGCGGAGATCGTGACAACTAGATAAGTTGTCAGACCTCACTGTAGAAATATTGCAACAAAATAGCCTGTTGAATCTTGTGAATATTGTACGTGTAATTAGAAACATTTGAAACGCAACAAAGCCTCTAGCATGAAGGGATTCTGCAATTATGTTGTCAGGTGCAACATATAATATATGTAAATAGCTTTCCAAAGGTTGTGCAGCATCAGGCGTATTAGAGGCAGTTTTGTTTTTAGTATTCATCTAGTTGAATTATGCCATATGTCACGTTAGTTGTTACTACGCAAAACCCTTCCTACATCCCTTGAGCTATGAGGAAAATATACCCATGGGGTTTAAGTCGTGTTATATGTTAACTATACTACTTCCAATCTGAGGTGTAATGCAATCCCGAGAAATGCTAAAGATATATGGATCTTTATTTTTTATCAATGCAATTAGAACTAAGATAAGAAAGTACCCATCGTCATGAACGTGAAAACTTGAGCTTTGTCCGCCAGCGCAGGTGTTTTTTATCGATAAGTTACTGTTCACGTGTAGTCCATGTTTGAATTAAGCAACACCAGGCAGCTACTAATAATAGTAAAGAACCGAAACCTCAATAGTGATACACGTAGCCTATATGTTGTTTGGTGCTAAATGTACAATTTTGTGATGTGTACTAATTTTGACATTTAAAATCAGGATTGGTTTTTTACGTCGTATCCGGATGATCACCAGTCAAAATCATGAATAAAATTTTGATGTTTTCTAATCAGCCGAGAAGAAATTATTAAGAAGTGAAATTATTGAAAGATGCATTTATCTTATAATGAACTTTAAATTTTGCAATGGCAGTTTTTGCAGATTTCTTTTTGCAATGTTTTATATCTGCAGTTTGTTTAACATATGTGGACACTTGTTGCCAGTTTTAGTGTTTTGTTAAATGTATTGCCAGTTAATATATTCACATATAAGCCTGCAAAGTTTTCATCAAAGCCTTATTGCCAAGTTATAAGCTGCAAGTTAAACAGAAAATTGCAAAAATGCTTTTATATACCTTTTGCCGGCTTCATAACACGTGCACCAGGCGCTTCAGTTGACAAATTTTATTGTATGCTGTCATTACAGATTTATAAAGGTTTTGAAGACGTGTATTTGTCATTCCATTTCCAAACGTCTTAAGCAAATGTTTTTTTTTCACAAACTGGTATTCAGTTTATGGTTACATCATTGCATTCTGTTTTGAAATACATTTTGTATCAGGATATGTTTCTTATTTACATCTTGAACGCATCCTCGTTAGATTGTGATACCGAAAATGCAAAAGCGATGCGATACACAGTATATAGTATACAATTAAAATATCAGCTAGGTAGCCGTTACAATGATCATGTGACGATTGTCCCATTCTATACATGCTTGGTATCAAACCATATTGTTTTTACTTTGCTAATGTACGTAAAAATACATTGTACATTTTTATATCAGTTGGGATAAATGTTTTATAAAGAAGTCGTTTTCGTAAAGTTTATGCTTTTACTCCCCCCCCCCCCCCCATCAGAAGCTACTCACGTGCACTCCAACACGCGCTCACGCTAAGTGTAACGCTGCGTCTTGATCGAAACTAAAAAGAGAATAAAAACGAAAAAGAAACTTTAACCTGAACGTGTGCTGAGACGGGAACTACCCAAAACCGGGCACTAGAATGGACCACCGTGGGTTACCAGACGAGTTGAATTTAAATGAAATTAATGCATGTTTTCTGCACGTGGTGGGATTTCTTGTTAATCTTGGCGTCTGATATCGCTTTTGAGCCCGATTCCATACTGTGAAAATCTTCGCATTGACATTGCTCACAACTTCCCTTTTTATTGCACCATTTCAAAGTGCACGTGCAGAGTTCACAACTCCCTGAAACCTGATCTTCGTCAACGCCCTAGCTATTTGAAACAAATAACGACCATAATTACTTCAAAGTGTTCACAATTTCCTTGCAGCAACACGCTACAACGTTTCAAGCGAAAAAATCAATTAACGAAATGCAACCAAAATTAGTGTTAATCAAATGGAACATTATCTCCTGGAAGTGCAGTCGGGGACGAGTTGTTTTTTCTATTGTTATTTTTCTTTGTAGTGAGGTCTTTCGGTACTGAACATGCACAAAATAAACAAGAACATTTTCACAATGTGACAGAGAAATCTGACGGTCCCTCCCTTACTGTAATAGCATCCGCACGCAACGTCGCTGTTCTTATTTTCAATTAAAACTGAACAGCCGTTTCCTTCGCTAATGAGGAAAAGTTCTTATTCGACACTTCATCATAGGCAAGAGAATAATGTATGTTATTATAACCCACGTTAAAACAGGAAATATAATAGAAAGTAAAGGGAAACAACAAATCCACTCTATGGGGGCAATGAAGTAAATGCTTTTTGTGTTTTTTTTTTCTGGTCTGGTGTCGTTTTTTTTTTCAAAACGATTCTGGTAACCAGAAACAAGAATCATTTTTCAAAAAGTAGCCATTAAAGTAAGAACAGTTAATTGATGGGTAAATGGGAGAACTCTCAAAAGTAATCAAAAAAGTAAATACTGATGCCAATCAGATTTCCCCGCTCTTTTTTTTTTGTAAAATGACACAATTCAACTGTTTTACGGGGACACCGCTTCTCAATCACCGAACCTCAATCTAAACTACAACTTTTTATTTAGATCTTGATGATTGTCCTTTAAGTACAATATTTTCCATCACAAGGNGGAAAAAAAGAGGAAATTGGGAAATTGAACCTGAGCCCATTGCAAAACTTCTGCATGGGAGGACCCGGGGTACTAATGAGTCGCGAAACACTACGCCGTCTAGTACCACACATCTCATTCTGCATCAAGAACATCTACACCAACTGGGACGACCTCGAGTTGGGCCGTTGCGTGCAAACCTTCGTTAAAATACCGTGCACGTGGGCTTACGACACGGCCACGTTGTTCCATCAAAACTACGAAGATAAGACGGGACCTTTCACGCATGATCTGCGAACAAATTGGATCTCGCGCGCCATTACTTTGCATCCCCTAAAGGAACCGCCGTATTTGTATCGCTTGCACAGTTTTGTGGAATCAGCGACTCTATCCGAACTCAGACACAAATTACTTTTGTTACAGAGAGAAGTCAGACGAATGTCACACGTTATTAACCCGAGAATACAGATAAACTCCAACAAATATGCTCTGCCGCCTTCTCTTGTTAAATTCAGGCCGAAGAAAAGCGAGGAAGCCGTAATCTGGGAATTTTTATCAAAAAGTCAACAAGAATCCGGTCGAACAATGAACTCTCCCGCCAACTCCAATCCAAATGTCGGCCTCAGCGGGGCTCAGAAGTCGGGCTTAAGAGATGTCATCAGGCAAATAATGTTGTCTTTGAATAAATATGATTACAAGAGAGATAGCACGTTTCAATACCAGGAGATTTTATATGGATACCAACGGTGCAATCCCCTTCACGGCGCGGAGTATGTTTTAGATTTGTTATTGAAGTATAAGAGAAAAGGAAATGCGGCTGTTCGAGTGCGAAAGCACACGTACGTTCAGCAGATGTTTGCTGAAACGGAATTCCTCGACGAAGGTGAAATAGAAACGTCTACAGACGCTACACCGCCGTCGAAATCACAAACATTGTTTCAGAAAATGTGGAACCAAATCAAAGTCGGCAGTCTGACGTATTTTTCTGCCGAGGAATCGGGTCATCAGCATACGCATCAGAGCAGCAATACAATCCACTTTATTTTGCCACTTTTTGGAAGGATCAAAGTTTTCCAACGTTTCATGGCCAATTTTGAAACCACGTGTTTACAAAATGGCGAGGACGTGAAACTGGTGGTTATCAACTTCGTAAGTCCAAATGAAGGTAGTCAGAGCGAAGTTGACGATGTAATGAGTAAATTAAAGACGAAATATCCTTCGTATGATCTCAGAGTTATTCACAACGACGACGTTTTCTCTCGAGGAGTCGCGCTTGAACAAGGCACGATGTTGTACAGCTCACACGCGCTTCTCTTCTTCATCGACGTTGATCTCGTTTTCAACATGGCTGCTTTACACAGAATACGCAAGAACACAATACGCGGCCAGCAGCTTCACTTTCCTATTGTTTTTAGTCAGTACGATCCAATTATGGTGTGTAAACATGAGTCTTGTATAAGGAACCCATTTTTGATAACTCAAGCTGTGGGGCAATGGAGGCATTTTGGTTATGGCATCGTAAGCATGTACAAAAGTGACTTTATCAAACTAGGCGGTTTTGATAAATCAATACGAGGCTGGGGAATGGAGGATGTGGATCTTTTCGACAAAGCCATTGGCAGTAATTTGACAATCTTCAGAGCCGTCGACCCGGGTCTGATCCATGTATTTCACCCCGTTTACTGCGATACGACACTAGATGCCGCTCGTTACAAGATGTGCCTTGGTTCTCAGGCGACGAATTTGGCCTCCATGGAGACACTGGCGAAGATTGCTTATAACACCCATGATATCATCAATAAAGTTAGGACTAAAGTACCACAAGTAGAGCAGGGAAAATAACGGTTCTCCGTTTTTTTAAAGTACCAGATGGTTCATTTTTGATACATGCGTCTTCAATCTCTCGGAGTGTCCTAACACATATAAATAAAACAATTAAGTTATACGATAAGTGGATAAATTAAAAAATGCAGAAGGCGGCGTGCATCGGATCTGAAAATCAAAAGAAGGACAATTAGGTTTTAGTTTTTTTTAAATAACTGCCAGTACATATGATGAAACAGAGAGCAGCTGTCCAGGCTGCTATTATTTTAGCCATCTTATCGTGTGCTGACTATGAATACTGTTTTTTAACAACACGAGACTTGAATGTTTTACGTCACATTTTATCACAACCGCATTCAGGCATTTGTCAACGAACAGGACCATTTTAAATTTTATATTAATCTCCTATTTTGATTCTATTTATTTATTTATGAACAATGAGCTTCATAACAGAAGCACACTCTCTCCTTTTAATTAAACTCTTTCGGTGGTGTATTAGATTATAAACAAAATGATCTTCTTTAATTGTCTGATACTAAGACGTTGCACATTGTTCAAGCATTCCTGTTTACATGTATGTATCTATATTTATGTTCAGCCGAATGGTTAAGGTTTTAAAAAGAGAAGGTTATAGGCACAGTGTATGACTTTTAACGGTTTAAAATAAACGCGTACACACCAAATAAAATGGTGTTTAAAATAAGACTGTCGTTGAACATCAGTGTCTGTATAAAAGGTTTTCTATTCAGAAAACGGTGGTATAGAGCGGTTCAAAAAGGCATGTTGTAAGCGCAATACACAGACGGTCGTCGTTATTGACAGTAGTACTTCCATAATATAGTTTTTCATCTTTCACTCTATAACTGCCTCGTATAACATATGCGCGTTCTGGTCCCTCGTAAATCACCCTACTTCCTTAAGGCAGCGGAGGCAGGCGAACGCCTATCTTCTAATTCATTACTGGGGCCGTCATGGTGCTTTGTTGTTTCTTATTCCTCTCGGGACTGTTTTACAAAACAACAAGTCCGAGAATTGGTCTAAACTTATAGCCCAAGATTTTAGCCCACTTTGACCTAATATATTTTTAGTGGCTGTCCAGTTTTAATGAAATCCACGGCTGTTTTTTACGATAAGAAAGTCACCTCAAATATTTCAGACCAACATTGAAGTTGCCTACTATTGAAGTAGCGTGGTCAAAATCAGATATATACTTTGGTCTACAATTCGAGATTTATAGTCGGACCCAAGTTATTTTGAAAGACCTGCCTCCGGTCGTCTGGTGACGTCACGAAGTTTATTTCCAGTCCTAGATTTACCTCACGTGATCTCGACCTGAATCTTCTGGTTGGCGTGGAAAAAACGCCTGCGGTTTCTGTAAACATTTGATGATTGATGAGTATGTGTTCCCATGCACTTCAAGCGATTGTGCGAAGGCAGGTAAAATGTATTTAGAACAAATGATGCTAATATAAATCCTCTATACGTAACTACGATGTGTTGAATTCAGTATTGGTAGATCCAGGAGTTTGTTAAGGTGGGGTGCAAAATTACCTGGATGAAATATAAGCAGTAGACGAGGAAAATTTATTCCTTTTTTGGGGTGGATGAATGTTTCTTCTTTTCTAACGTGGCTCTGAGAGAACGAGAGAACCCCTCTATTCTTATCATTCGAAAAGAGGTTACGGTTAATAAATAAAAGTAATATAAAGAAGAGCATCCAAGTTAAGTACATGAAGAGGTTACGGTTAATGAATTAAAGTAATATAAAGAAGAGCATCCAGGGTACATGAATTTTTTTTCTTTTTTTTTTTCGCAAACTCTTCCTCTGAACACCCTTTTTCGATCTCTAAGGGGCTGCAGGATACTTCTGATAATTAATTCTGAACTTCTTGTGTCTGAATCGTGTTTTTTCAGAAATGAAGTGTTATTACATCTTGCTCGTATAAATGTCAGAAAGCATCAGCAAACAGAGATAACCAAAGCCAACATTTGTGTTATTACTCCTGGTGTGGAGAGCGATGTGATTCACCTGGTGGGGTGCATCACGGGTCACCTAGGACAGAAGCCATAAGTCTAGGGTAAAGAGAGAAGTTTCTTTTGTTTAAGATTAATATGTGTAACTCCTTTAGATTAGTGGACTGTTACGAGTTCATCCTAAATTTTAATAGGCATATACCAAAATTTTGTTCTGTTAAGGCAAACAACATGTTTAAGACCTTAATACAATAAATAAATAAATAAATAAATAAATAAATAAATAAGGTTCTTCCCAGTAACTGAAATAATTTTCCAACTTCCATAAGAATCATTATTATTTGCAGACAGCTAGAACCGAAAAGCAAGGCTAGGCGAAGTTCCATCCCCGCTATCCCCACTGTTACAGTATATTAAAGCCCTACGTGCTTTCTTCTCTTACCGAGGAGAAACCCAGCTACTGAAACCCAACTCTGTACCATGTCCAGTGTTTTTTTTCAATGTAACAAAAATGTTCTATATTCTCAATGTCGTGGTCAAAGACAAGGTAGAGCTTACTGATAAAACTGGCCCCGGAATGTTTTAAGAACCTGTCATAGTGGTGGAGGAGTCGTAGATCCCTGTCAATTTTCAACTTTTCAACTGATTATTTAAAGGATTAAAATCTGAAACATTTAATTAAGAAGTTTCTTCTACATCTGAAATTAGGACCTAAACGTGTAGTGGAGTGTTAAGTAAATAAAAGATGGTGCCAATACAAATTGCCCAGCTGTTCGATTTATTATCAATTTCATAAATTTTTATCATCAATTTCATTAGTTTAATAGTCACTGTTTGTACAATATGAACTGGTTTTAGTAGCAAGGAATGTTTTATTTGAATAGATTTCAAACATGGAGTAAAATAAATACACCACCATCTGCCTTGGAAGTCTACGTGTACTTCTTGCCAATGCCCATTTCTTATCAGCAAGATGGCCGAACCGTCTTGTGTGACCTCCTCCTCCCCCCCCCCCCCCCCCC
>NW_019775934.1:41990-52620 GCF_001039355.2 Lingula anatina | reverse complement strand
TGATAAATTCCGATTCCTTACAATACAATGATGGCAGCTTGGGTAGAAAGAGAGCAAGATCCAACATTAGATCAATTATTAATGCTCACGTGGTAAAGGAAAGTTGACTACATTGCATCAGACAGAAATCAAAGTCATATACACTGCAAGAAGAACAATTCTCAACGGTGTGCAAAAAATCTTTTCTTCTTTTTTCATTGCATCAAAATGAGAGTTAGCATGCCATATTAGGGAAAGAGAATTTGACCCAAGGGAAGACGGCTCTAACAACATGTAGGAGCATCACACTACGCAGAGCACAATGTAGATACATCATTTATTCCAAACTTTAAAACACCTCACTTTCTCTAAAGTTCTGTTTTTTTGGAAGATTTACCATATTCCTTCTGATATTAAGCCAACCTACTGTTCTAAACTTTTAAAATCGGCATTTTAAGCAACTCTAACAAAACATTTTTAAAGGGGAAAATCATTTATCCATGATATTCAAACTTACTGAGTAATTACCATATAAACATATAGCTTGTGTATAGCAACATGGCATATTTGACCTTAAAACAATATGAAGGATCAATAACATTCCTCATATATTTATTGCAATGTCTGCTCTGTCATGTTCAATGAAATATTGTTGGCAACAGGCGTCACATGGTGATCCATCTTACCAGAAGCATTCTGTCAACTCTAGTAAGTGGGCATGAAATAAATACAATTCACTATAAAGGCTGCTTGTTCCTCACATTTTTTGGGTTTAGTCTGTTTTTTTTCCCTAGTCTAAAAATAAGATTTGTGACATAAGGTGAGAACTGTTTTTATTTTAAAATCTAAAAGGAAATTCCACCTGTGAAAAATCAGCACCAAATGGATAGGTAATTTGAAAGTTACATTTATCAAACAAATAACTGTGAGACACTCATCTAAGCTTTCTTTAAAAACTGACCATGAGCCAAAACATTTCAGTGTGCATCTTGAATTGCAAATGATAAAAGAAACTCCACAGCTGGTCCAGTGAATTATATATATATATATATATATATATATATATATATATATATATATATATATATATATATATATATATATATATATATAGTAATGGGAATGGGCTGAATGCACAACTTTCATTAAATTTTTTTACATGCTTTAGAGTGTTTCATATCAAGGCTATTAGAACAAAATTTGACAAAAGAGAGAGAGGAAGGTAGGGTGTGGGTGTGGGTGTGGTTGTGGGGCAGGACAGTGGGGACTTACCAAACAAAGTAGTATAGTTCTCGTCCCAGTGAATTGTAGAAAACTTTAATTCTGAAATTAAAACTGGACACCTACTCACTCACCCATTTGTCCCTAATCTACCTTTTCATCTTATTTGTTGCGGATCTTTGTGGAGGATGCCAATCATTCATGTCAACAGACCAAGAAGGACAGAATCATATTAAATGGTCACATTTTCAGTCCCTCCTATGTTATCTCTTAACTTTTTACAAAAATTTAATTCCCATTTAAACTCAAAGATACTGTTGAATATACACACAGAGTCAGTGGCTATACTATTTTACAATGACAAATTGCACAGCCCTAACCACCAATTATAAATACATAATAACTTTAATCAAAATTTACATCTTAATTAAATCAAGATTGTAACCTCGTTCATAAACAGCAAGAGGTCTTATAAAGTACTTCCCACTAAATTATAGTACAGTGTACAACAAGCAAAGTACTAGTAAATAAAATAATTCAGTTTTCAGTTTTTCATCTTTAGGTGCCACTACGAATCGTCCTCTGCTGTGGGCGTATTTTTTGCATTGTCTTTAAAATCTGGTACTGGTAATTTTTTAATTCCACTACTAGATGGCACTGCTGATGTTGCTGTGTGTTTTACTTCTTTTTCAGACTTGGCCTCACTATGAGCACCTGTAGTGTCCTTGACATCTGGTGACTTTTCGTGAACTTTGACCTCTTGAAGCTCTGTGCTTTCCTTAGTAGGAGATTCATCCTCCATCGAGGGCCAGCTTGTTTGACTTTCTACTTTTCCCATTCTTTCATTTAGAGCTTTTAGGGCCACTTGTCTATAAAGCAACGAGGAAAAGGTCAGGCAAATCTCAGAACAAAAAATATATTTGTAGTGCTATAAAAATGTTGTGAACAAAAGTATGGCAACTCAAGGCAATTCGCAATGAAACAGTAAATATCACATCAAAACGTTACTTGTACTCACCATGTAAAAGTGGTTCAATATCTATTTTGGATGAATTATTTGGTGCCCAATTTTTAATGGTTCAGAATACATTAGCACTTGACTTTATCAGTAATTAAATAATCTTTCTTACAATCTCAGAGTTGCCCTTGTACCATAACAAACTGCATCCATACTTCAGGGATAGAGAGGGTTAACTGAATTTAATTTGATCATGTGTATTAAATTTCTAAGGAGTAAAGAAAAAAAAAACACCCACCTCCTCCTCTCTGCGTCTTGTGGGTCTGTCCCAGGCAGGCTGATTGTAATTGTAGTAGGTGAGCTGACATCATACCTCCTCTCTGGCTTCTTGCACACTTTGACCTTCACCAAGAAACTGAAGATTGTGTTAGAGGCGACTCCCACAACCGGCTGGACTGGGGAGGGCCAAAAACTACAACAATAAACCAAAAAATAATCACTGCATCTAAAATCTACAAATCATAGATGGATTATGAAAAAGAAAAAAAAGTCAGAAAAGGTCCATACTTATCCAAATTTGATCTACTGTAGGTTATTTGCCGTTTCTGAGGCTAGGTCGACTAGGGGGTAAAAAAGTTCTCCATTCTGAAAAGGTCCCACCTATGAAATTCCTATCTCCAGGCCAGAGACTGAAAGTTGTTCTTAACTTTTAAACCAGAATGTCAGTTAACTTCAAGTCAGGATATATACACATTGTAGTCCACTTAAATTAATTACAGTGCCTGCTAAATATCAAAAAAGAAATTGCTAATGTTTATTAAGCAGTTTTGGCCCAACATACAACATTTACTTTAATTTTCCTTAGTAGACTACAATTATACCAATTCCTGTTATGTAAGGTCAAACTAGACTAAATACCTCAGTACTACACTCAAATGACATGCACGCAGCTTATTTATCATTAAAACATGAGATTACATTATTGATACGTAGTATGCCAGCAGAACTGATTATGAAAAAATATGCTGGTATATAATATTAGTTGACTGACTGTGGCTACAGGAGACAAAATTCTCAACATGAATCTTTCACAAAGGATAAAACCTTATCTGCAGTTCAGAGCCTATAAATCTCTAGTGAAACATGCCTTAAGTCTTTTCCTGATGCTTTTAACTACGTGATGCAATAGGCATGAGGCCTTGATATAGCAAAAGATATCAATTCCCAGGAATTTTCCCTTTATTTCCCAAGGTACATCTTTTTCAAATCCGCTGTCAAATTCATGATCTTTTAAAGTTTTAGCATCACAGATAAACATTCAGCACTCTCTATCTCTATTAAAAGAATAACTCCTTCTTTAAACTGTTATTGTAAAGACCTTATGACACTGTTGATATTGAGGAGATACGCTATTGATAAAAATCTTCTTAAGAAAAATGTGTAATAACACTTTGTAACCCCACCTAGGGCCAATTGCCACACATTTTTTCAGCCTTGCATGATGTCACGCAGGACCATCAACCTCATTTAAGGCTATCACCCATTACTCCATTTCAATATGAATGCATCACAGTTGAAGTGATACTGGATAAAATACCACATTTTGTATGATCCACGACCAAATGACAAGCCTGAAGTGAGGATTTTTTCTACTGTACACACACATACCTAGCAAACGAAAAATTATCAGCCATGTCTCCTCTAGTCCCCTTCCCATGGCTCTGATAGAACCTCAGGTAAATCCAACTGGTGAGCAAGCCTGCAGTGTACATTATGGGGTATGGTCCCTCGAGGGCACCAGCCACTCGCAGTATAACAGTCACTACCAGAAGGAGAACAGGAATGTGGTTGTTACGCAGCTTCCCAAAGGGCGACAAGAACAGCACATGGTCCGGCATCATCTGTTTGACAGCGACGGTGAATCCACCGATGAAACCGGCCAGGCCGTGGATGTATGTCTCGAATAAAAAATCCGGCTGTCGACTTGCCAGATAGACGATGATGTAAACAAGGGAAGATATTAGAGCGGTCCCCACGTTCACAACCATGAAAAATATTAGCAGCTCCAGCGCTCCCCACAGTGGCTCCAATAGTTTCCCACAGAGAAAAACGACGGCGATGTCTATTAGGACATGCCAAATGTGAAACTGAACAAAACAGTGAGTTAGAAAAGTCCAAACCCAGAAATTGGGTGGCAATACATAACCCGGCGTGACTGTAATATAGGGAATGACATTTGATGCAAACGACAGTAAATACCCTACGAATAACGCTCCGCATACGCTTTTAACAACCACGCTGCTTCCTCCTAAAGCCTCGGAAAATTGTTGTTTTACGTAGGGGGCATTTCTTCTCACTATGGAAGCTGCCATCTTGGATCTCCACTTGGCACTGACGTCATTTGACCTAATTTGTTCCAGGTATAATTTTGGGGAGAGAATAAAATAGAAGTATTATGTTGATGTATACGTCAAAAGTGCCACAGACGCAGTGCAAATATAATAAATTTCATCATACAAGACTCTTCTTGACAACTAGAAATATAAAATTTTCAGTTATTTCATTTTATCAAATTTTTTTTTTTCATGTAACTTTTCATTCTTTATCTCAGCTTGTTCCCCGAAAAACACGACGACCTAGTTTAAAACATGGCGCAAACCCCAGAGAGAACAGTGATGTTTTCGGCATGTTTTTATTGAGGTGCAGATTATGTGACCAGTTTTTATTGGTAAAATACACAGGTGGTTGCAGATTAATTTTATAACAATCTATATTGTTGTCTTTTATTTTCCACTCTCATACAGTACACCGATAACCGTGGAAAAAAATTTACTGTAATCAGCATTTATTTACTGCAAATTGCAATGTGTATCGTTGTCAATTTCACCATGCACCCCCTTCCTCTGACACCAGCTTTAACTTGAAATGAATATGCATTAAGTTTTAGCTGAAAGACGTACCGTTTAAAGTAGGCTGGTTGTTGTGCATTTCAGCATTTATCAGAGATCGAGGGCGTCATAATTTAGGAGAGGATGGATTTCTTCGAAGCTGTGGTAGATGAAATTGCACTGGAAGGTTTAGATGGTAAGGCTGAAGACTTAGAACTATTAGATGATACTACTACTACTACTGTGCATCAGCATTAAAAAATGTGGGATAGATACAATAGCTTCAAGGATGTTTTTTGTTTGTTTGAATTTCCTGACTATGAAATATTGCTCAGTGTCTCCAGACGTATTCTGTTCACTGTATGACTTTCTTAACAAATTACAGGTATAACAATAGCAACACTATGGTTACGTCTAGAAGATCGGCGACCAAAGTTTCCATTTTCATTGGACAATACCTGTAAGCAGTTCCTATGGAATCGAATATCTGTGCACCCAGATTTGAAGTTCTACGAGCTGCCAGAAGAGAGGCCTACTGTGGTGATATGGGACCGATGGAGCAGTGTGGAGAAGGATTCTGAAATATGTGTACAGCAGGTAGGTTGCAGAATGGCAAGTAGTTATATCGTGATTAAATTCTGAACAAGGATTTTCCTCGTATGTTGATGCAAGTCCTACCTCTCTCTCTCTCTCTCTCTCTCTCTCTCTCTCTCTCTCTCTCTCACACACACATGCGCACGCACATACACAAATGCATACACACCAATTAGGACTGCATCACATTGTATAGGTTTAATGAAACCCATGCTTTCTTTTCTCTCTCTCTCTCTGCAGAAATTTGTTGGCAGTGTGGCCCCCATTACTCCTTTCCTTTTTTTTAGTCACTAGAAGAGGTGGATCCCTATCCAGTACAGATAATAGACAAGGGTGGAATACAGGGCTCCTGCTCCACGTTCACTACTAGAACTGATATCACTTTTGAAATACGAGATGATGAAAAAAGTCTGTGTACATTGGAAAAAGCCATAGAAAGGTATAGTAATATTTATAGAATCATTTTGACACTCAAGTAATTTTGCACCCTGTTCTGCTCAGGAACAAACGAAATGAAATTTCAAGTGCTCTATTTATTTGAATCTAGAATAGCATATGTTGTTAATGATTAGTGTTTTTGATTCTCCAGTTTGAAGTGCTTTTGACAGAAGTAGGGCACTAGTGTCACTGTTATGGGGCCTTTTTTTTCACAAATTTTTCAGATAGCTGCACATTTTATTATTTCATTTTATCCATGTTAAGATCTATATATATATGTATAGTAATATATACTAGTAGATTAACTGTAAAATTCAACTTCTAAGCTTACATGTGTATAACAAGTACGTGTTTTAATGTAATGTAATGTCTATCACACAGATGGGGAAACAAGTTGGTGATTGTTGCGTCTCAAGAGATTAGAATTGCGGCCTTGTTTGGAGCGGAGCATGATCCCAATTGGGAGTTTGTCAATGCACAGTACTGTCTTCTAGAGAGAATAGGACGGTAAGTGGGTTGATGATGTAAAATGTATAATATCAGTTGGTGAATTTCTATCAAAGTATTTCTTATTGAAAAGGGTCAGAAAAAGAATCATCACATTAAATTCTAGATGATCTTTGAAAATGCTTATCACCTTCGAAAAATTTATATTTTCAAGATGATTTCTCGTTGGGTGAAGGAGTTGAGCCTGTAACCTGAACACTAGTCCCATAACAAGTGGCAGTATAATTGAAGTCGGGCAAGTGTAGAATTTGGCCAAGTTGGCCTCTTTTTCTAATTTGGGCCAGTAGATTTTTATCCCTTGGGTCAGTAGGCTTAAAATTTTTTGACACAGACTGGTAGTACACATTGATGATAGTTGAGTCTTGTTCTTGTCTTGGCTCAGGTCACGTTGGAACGGTGCTGCCACCATTGGGACCCAGAACTTACTGCAGGTGTTCAGGGGAGCCTCAGGTCACCTGTATTATGTCCGCAAGAGTTTACTGAGGCATGGTTTTATTATGAGACAGGTGAGTTAAGGTGTGTGTGTGTGTGTGTGTGTGTGTGTGTGTGTGTGCACCCTTTCATATGATGCAAGTACAGATATTTTAATGATTATTGTTTCTGCTGGCGTTTTCAGAGATGTGGTTCATTTTGAGATGTGCATTTGTGTGTGCGTGTGTGTGTGTGTGTGTGTGAGCAGTGTATGCAATGGAACCTAATGATTAGTAATATTGTGAAACATTCAAATGGAGACAAACCATTTGTACAAATAGAACACATGATGAAAAAAGTTCATTGAATGGCTGAATGGTTTTGCATGGGTATCTTAAAAAAACACAGGGCATAGAAACGTATATAATTTAATATTTTTAAATTTAATTTACCATTTTAAGGGCTATCTGGAAAAATGCCCTGGAGGCCGTATTAACAATGGCCGCCTGTTCCACTTGAAGAGATTTTACCAACTACACAAACCCAGGTCTCAGGTTATCTTGGAGAGTGCTGCAGCCTACCTGGAGGCTAAACCAGGGAATTGGGAGGTCACCTCAGTACTCATTGAGAAATTGGTTTGTATTTTTTTATTTTCTATAATAATGATAAATATTATGATGATAATGATTATAATGATTTCAAAACATATCAGTAAGTATAATGTATATATTTAAACCTAAAAACCAAAGACTAAAGTCTCTTATAATGTTTTATCATTTAATTAATAAAATGCTCTGTATCATTTGAAATAAAGGGTCTCCTGAAAACTTTCAGAATTTGGATGAAGCTGGAACCAGAACCTTTTGGAAATTTTGCAGTAACTACATCAAATCAAAACTCGTACCTTACCGTGATGTTTATCCTGAAGCCACGGAAGAAGAATACATGGCCAAAAATAAAATGTAAGAGTCTCAATACTTTTAACCAACTTTTATGTGGTCACATTTATGATATTTTATTTTTTTGTTTCAGATGGAACTGGCACCCATAACGACCAGTTATAGTTTTAGCAGCATGTTTTGATGTCTCCAACCCTGAAACTCTCTTCCTGTCTTTCTTGTAACTGTTACATGACTCCCATTTACTCTCTTAACACCCTATTCATATATCAATCTTCGTACTTTTTTCAAGCAATATAAGATTTCGTGGGACATACAAAATTGTTAATTTCTTAAAATTAGACATTTTTTTATAACTTTTAATCAGTGTGACACAGGGAAACTGCAAAGTTACACAAGTCTGCTGCTAGCTAGAGGGACATATAGCCTGTTTGTGGGATATGATATTCCAATTTAAATTTAGGTCCACCCCTTGTGCGAAAAAAGTTAACCAGTAACTGCTTAATAAAATAATTTGGATTAAGATAAGGAAATTTTTAAAACACATATTAGTTTTTATCTGTATTAAATCATATTATTTATTAAGTATTATTAAGTATTTTACTATTAGGTTATCAATATATTGTTGTTGACACATATTGTAAATGATACAGTACCTATATATAAATATATATTGCAAATGACTGAGTGTCTCTTTGTGAGTGAGTGAGTGAGTGAGTGAGAGAGTGAGTGAGAGTGATTTTTATTTAGTTAGTTATCAACTTTGTATTTTTTTGTTGAGATCTGTATTTTTGAGATATGCAAAAAAAAAAAAAGATAGAGAAATTTTTACTAATATGTTTCAGGGTGGAGAAGTCTGTGAGGATCTACACCCTGGTGAAACCCCTGAAGGTGGAGGAAGAGGAGGAAGATGATGTAGAGGAACCAGAAGTTGAAGGTAATATGTTTTAGGTGAAAATAGCATGTTTGTTTTCCTGAAGGGTTGATGTTATTCTTATGTGGTATATTATTGTTTGTAACTTTATTCGCATGAATTTCTGTTTTGTACTGTACATAACCACTGTTTCACAATTTTTAGAATATGTAGTGCATTTGCCAACAATAGAATATTTATTTTACTAAGGTCCATTTTACATTCAATGGTACAGTTTTTTTTTTTTATTCAACAAGTTTGACAACTTAATAGCCTGGTTGTTGCATATGAGAGACACCTAAAAAGAGCCAGTTTACCAGATAATAAAAAAAAATGGGAGCATGAAAAATGGAGTAAAAAAAAAAAAGATTGATTCCTGTGAGAGAGAGAGAGAGAGAGAGAGAGAGAGAGAGAGAGAATCATCCATAGTGTGTTCATGTGTTCGGGTCAAAGCAACACAGAAAACTGTACCATGTGATGTGAACAAGTTCTTGCTCTAATCATAGGACATCTACTCTGCTCCTCTTCCAGCTTCAGCAACACAACTCTCCCCACTGGCTGAGGAAGTTCTGGAGAGATCAATGCTTCATATAGCCTACAGACTGATCCTGTCCAGGGGCTTGGAAGGCATCAGTGTTAAACAGGTGTCCAGTGAGCTAGGAATTCCACAAATTGAGGCCAGGGCTCTCCTTAAAGCCCTCGTGAAAAAGGAGGTAAGATAACTGCCGTCACTCCTACAAAATTAAATTGTTTTTAAATCAAATTACAGCTAGTGCAAATAAAACTACTGTGATTGCTTCAGCATGTTTTGTTCATGTCAGATGAGAGTAAAGGATTCAGCGTATTGAAATAGATGTAGTCTAATTTTGATTAGTGATTTTTACACCAAGGCAACGGCAAATTAGCTCTCTCCATTTGCAATTGAAACCCGGATGCCAGTGAGATCCTAAATGATTTAATAACTTTTATCTAATCTTAGTTCAAAATTTATTATAACTAATTTGAAATGGATTATAATTATGAGGATAATTTAAATTTTTTTTCAGCTCATCTTTGGCTATTTTGTTGAAGTTCAGAAAACCAAGAAGAATATGTGAGTACTACTGACTTGGCAATAGACTTGCTTTTTGACACATATCCTTAAATAACCAGACATTTGAGTCTGTCCAAAATATAGAAATCTTTTACTATTCTTTTGGTCTCAAAGAGAGGTGAATTTTACAGTAATGCTCTGTGTCTCGTCCTTCTAAATGAACACTTTATCTGAAGTGACAAATACGAATAAAAAGGACAAACAGTATTGTTTCAAAATTTGGCAGATGAAGGCTGCATTTGTTGTAACGCCCCTCTCTTAAAAGAAATATAGATTTACAATTAACAATGAATAATATTGAATGGTACCATTCATGTAATGATTAGGCCTGAAAAATTAGATCCATAAAATTTTCAAACAAAGTGCATATTTATATTTGTGGGTTTCCAAACTGGCCTCAAATTTCCCTTTGCTGTAATGTGTCTTTTTTATAGGTTTGTTTCAAATGTCTATAAAGAACAGTATCATGAGCAGAAAAAGCTGAAAACTGCTGTTAAATATGAACCACCTGACGAAGAAGGGAGTAAAGGTATGGAATTAAAGGTGTTTGAGAGACCAATGTCAAGAAAATTAATTGTACCGCCAGCGTTAGCGCTGGCGGTACACATGGTTTCGGTCTCGTCCGGATCGTTCCGCCGGCCCCGCCGGCTCCGCCGGATGGCTACCGTTACCGCTTCTCCTAGACGGTAAGGGCCTCCGTACCCATCTCTTGGATTTAGGTCACCTATA
>NW_019775934.1:20990-39036 GCF_001039355.2 Lingula anatina | reverse complement strand
CCAAATGACGGCTGGACGGTTCGCTGGGAAAAGCCTTGCTCATAAGGGTATATTTATTTAACTAGGGGCTTACTGACATCACCCAGCTTACATGCGGGTGCATGCCTCCCAAAATTATATTAAAGGATAAAATTGTAATATATCTAAGTTTAATTGTTTGTAAATTTTGTAAAAATTGCCCATGCCACCCCGTTAGTTTGGAGGGTTAAGCTGGATCAAGTCCGTGTCAAAATTCTTTGAAACTTTGCAGGAAAAATCAATCTTCCTTTGTTTCTCTGGCTCCTTGTTTAGCCCGATGATCAGATTTATCTAGTGCCCCCAGGTCTGCTGGAGCAGCTCTTTGAAAATAACACACAAGTAGATTTTTATCTGAGATAAATATCGCGTTCGATACACTCAAGACAAAAGCTACCTGTGAGCTGAAGGGCACTCTATCCTCTAATTAAGAGGTAAAGCAAGTTCCAGCTAGATGGACGATTAAGATCGGACTTCAGATGGTAACTAGTATTGTTAACCTCAGTTCTGTGGAAGCAAACGAGAAGGGTGTCAGAACAATGGTGCATATATAAATTATACAGAGAATTTGTACATTCAGGTGACGCTAACTTATAATCGAAGGGGATTTTCGATAATATTCCTTGAAAAATACACTAGATTTATAGAGAATAATATCATGGTTGGCCAAAAAATTATATACGCACAGTGTATCCGTGCGTATGCCTGGTTACGCCCCTGTCGCAAACCAGCAAACCATATCCTGCTGACTACATGAAAATTGCCTTCTAGCATGGACAAAAAGTCCAAGCTTCTATGCTTGCTTGGATGGCTGACGAATATACAGTAACGAAGTCCCTTGAACTAGTGTGGAAATTGGCTTATTGTCGCGCTCAGATCGCTCACTATCTCCCATTGACGATCTTCCAGTCCCTTGAACGAATATAAAAACTGCCTTTTCGGTTTACTCTAGATTACCTATCTCTGGCGTTTGTTTGAAGATGGTTTCAATGACAAAACGTACACGCTTTTCAAATGCGTACATTGACGCAACTATGCGCCAGGAAATCAGTTGCTGCTGCTTGTTAAGATTGGGTTGCCTGAGCGAAAAAAAAAAAAAAAACGGCCCTGCATCCCCCCCCCCAAACCTAGTATATATTTGATCGCAGACAACAATCAGCGGTCATCTTGGTCGCAGCGCACGACGGAGAGCGACCGTAATACACAGTCCGGCTGCCGTGGCGAAGGCTACCTGTGCGCCGCACATACCGATCGGCGGTCGTAGTGGCCTCTCCGCACGGAGGAGAGGCCGTAGTGCCGAGGCCGGCTTCTGCAGGCCGGCCCTTCGGCTACGTATGCGTCGGAGACACCGACGCGCGAACGGCGAGATGAGGACGCATTCGCGCGTAAAGCTCCGCCCGACTTTAACGGTAAAGGCAACGAACCTGGTCGCGGAAGACACTTATCGCAGATGAAGGCTACCTGCACGTGCGCCATAGACACTGATCGGCTGTCGTCTCGGTTTCAGTGCACGGAAAGGAGCAACGGTAACACTTAGCTTCCATAGTAAAGGTTATCTGGCCGTGGCAGACGCTAATCGTCGGCCGTCTCTCCCTCTGTCCACTCCCGTTCTGAGCGCCAGGATCGTTTTTGAAAAACGACACTAGTTTCTGGCTGCCAGAATCGCTTTTGAAAAACGACACTACTGATAACGATGCTGTTTTGCGGCCCTAGACAACAGTACCGCTCTATCTATGGGCCATACACAGTGATCGGGTGAAAGTACGTGTATACCTTTGGTCGCAATTACCGACACTCACACATCATACATTATGGTAACTCTAAATAGATCGTCGGTAGAAGATAACAGAAGGCCTAGCGACGAACAGACAACTTCCGGTCAAAATTGACAGAATTCCATGAAATTCGCACTTTCGGAAGTTCTGAGCACCTCCATTTCATGAATTTCGGCCAGAACGATCTTTTCCCAAATTTAATTATTTTCTACTGTTCGAAATTCATGGCACATTACCGTATATGCAAAAGTCTTCACATTTATCGTGTAACATCTTTGATCTTGTAATATGTTCATTTCAATTAAAAATAATTAAAAAGAACGGCTGTTTGATGATATCTTTTAATGAACTGGTAAATTTTTTCTGGGACGTATACGATTTTATAGTTAATTTTCATTTCTCCCATTTTTGTTTGTAAAGCACAAAAATGCACAGACTTTGTGTACATTTAAGATCAAGTATCCGTAAAAGGCGAGTAATTGAGAATTATTGTCGACATTGCTATTTTAAAGTCAAAATTTGGGTTTTTTTTTCATATGGATCATTTGTTATGAATATTGGCATACAGAGATACAGAGACAAATAATTTTAAGTTTCAAAAATAATTCCAAAGTAAAAAAAATACTTAGCAAAAGAAATTGGCACTGGCCAAACACAAAGTCTCAACAGTCAATACTGAGTAGGGCCTCGGAAAATGCTTCAATGTGCCTGTTGGTGCCTGCATGCTTCGGATAAAGCCCTCGTGACACTTATTCGGAATCAGCAGGAATGAAGAAGAATGAGCCTGAACGAAGAATTTTTAAAATTCGCACCACATTCGGGGAAAAATTCAAATTGACCTTAATTATTGTAAAAGTACCGTTGGAATACTCAGAATGCGCTTGAATTCACCTGGAATGATGAGAGCACTTTCGACTGTATTAGCTCTCAAAAGCAGTTCGAATGTAGTTGGAAAATTAGGAATATTTATAATGCTGTAAGAAGGCAGTAAGAATATTTTGAATATACTTTGAAAGGCGCACTAGTGCAGTTTGATTGCTGGCAACATTAATATTTCAGCTCATCCGAGGCACATTCGAAACATTCTGGCGGGATATAAAATCCCCGTCACACTAGAGGCGGAATGATTAAGAATGGCGTCTGAAATACAATTCTTTGTGTATTCCAGGATATTCAAAGAGCATTCTAAAACATTCTAAAAATTCTGAGTCCATTCCAAATATTTTTACCCATTCTTGTGGCCGGGTTGAATGTTTTTGTCATGTCAAAAACTTTGGAAGTGCATTCCAAGAGGAGATTTATTGAATGACATTTGAACAGTATTCTAACTGCACTATGACTGCATTCTAAATATTATCACGGCATTCC
Organism: Lingula anatina; assembly: GCF_001039355.2. The sequence goes on along the minus strand of NW_019775934.1, from coordinate 35,878 downwards.
GACAGCTTTCGAAACATTATGATCAGTTACCATTCCTGTGGCATTATTTATACACTATTGGCATCGTGTTACATTCTAAACATGTTAGAAAGTAATTTTTAATTAAGTATTTTAGGTATTTCAGCTGCATTATGTTTGATTTTTTTAATATTTCAAACCATCATGGACAGCCATACCGGGAGCAGTTGACTGCATTTGAGTTCGCTTCATATATTTTTCGAGGCACCTTCTTACATACTTTAGCCTCTATTCGGCCAGCAGTCAAACCACACTCGTACGGCATTTGAACTTCATTCGGAATAGTCTGACTGCAATTTGAAATTTACTCCCGATTATGGCACGAATTTTTCAATTAATTTATTCTGGCTGGTTCTATCTTGATTTCTGCTGGTTCCGAATAAGTGCGACGGGGGCCAGTCGCGTGCCAGTTCGAATATCCCTCGAATGTGATCAGAATGTTTTGAATGTTGTCGGAATGCCGTGAAAATATTAAGAATGCAGTCACAGTGCGCTTCGAAAGTTTTTAACATTCAGGCCGACCACAAGAATGGGTAAAACTATTTGAAATGCACTCATAATTTTTAGAATGCTCTTTGAATATCCAAAATGCACAAAGAAATATCTTTCCGACGACATTCTTGTGCATTCTGCCTCTAGTGTGACGGGGTATAAGGCGTCAGATGGCGTCTTTGGAATCGTATTCCACTTCTCTTGCTGTAGTGCCTGGATCAGCTGCTGGTTATTAGGCCACAGTGTGTGTGTGTGTGTGTGTGTGTGTGTGTGTGTGTGTGTGTGTGAGAGAGAGAGAGTGTGTGTGTGTTTAAGTTGCCATGGAGATAATGTGATGTGCTATTTACACTTTACACTGTAATACAGTATGTGGTAGATTTACCTATCAATTGAGAGGGTAGAATCAAGGTAGACACCAAGATTTTTGGCACTCCGTATATGAGAGATACTGGAATCACACTATTTCCAATCCTGATAATGAGATTCTGAGTTTATTTTATATTTTGTGGGGGAGAAATGGCCAGAAACTTGATTTCATCGTTAATTATCATTTGAGTCAAAATTTGTTCCTAATAGTCCATACCTCAAGGTCTGAGGCAAAAGTCATCATTCGTTCTATGGCAGCTTCATGGTGCTAAATGTCACAGTGGGTGTGTCACTGAGTGTCATCGGCATAAGGTGATATCCTAGGTTAAACACGACAGTGGTGGTCTGTGGGGGGAAGAGATCTGTTACATCTTACAGGCAACGTATATTATNAAAGTGTTTCGTAAGGAAGAAAATAAGTGACTATGATCAATTTAATTTTTCAGTGCACATATTATAAATTTAAACAGAAAAAAACACTAAGTTTTCACATTACGTTATTCTTTCTGCATATTTATTTATGAAACAGAGAATTTATATATTTATATTTATACATTTAGCGGATTCCTAACCCCCTTCGATTTATGAAAAAAAACACACCAATTGTCCCCTCTTGAAATTTTTTGGGGCCCTTCGGCAGGCCCCGAACCCCACGCCAAGGGTGGGGTAGGGGCAGGGTTGGCTTTGCATCCGCGCCCCCCCCTCCCCCTTCAAGTAATTCTTGATCCGACCCCTGAGTACAAGTACACAGTGTATTACATATTAAGTAACGCTCAGTTTTAGCGTTTTGGAATTATTTGCATAAAATGTTACAGGAGAAAGAGAAAATGACATGATATACACTACCCACCTCGTATAACAGGACCATTTAAAGAGTTACATGAATGCAGACGCCAAAGTGCTTATGGAAATTGTTAATAAACCCACTGCCTCGCGTGAACCAGTAGAACAGTACATCTTTGCTCGTTAACCTCTCGATGAAATCATATAATCTATTTACAGACGTATTTGTCTACTTATTGATGTATTTATTTGCATTTGTTCTCTGTGCTTCATACTTAACATTAATCAGTCATTCTCTTTATTCGCTCTACCCTTAATTCATTGGAGAATTAGATATGCAGCCTGCATTATTCGTAGCTGTTTGGTTTCTGGGCAAATTGTTTATTTTTGCAATGTAATTCATCATTTGCCACGAGTGCTGTAAAATGGGCTTTTACGAGGACTTTCGTTTGATTCTCTGTTCACACTGACGGATTAAGCCAAGTCTCTTCTCATTTTGTAAGCATTAGTGCTAATTATTATTATTATTATTATTATTATTATTATTATTATTATTATAAAATAGATTTTTGATGAAAAGAAAAAGATATATGAATGACACCCAAATTTAATATAAAAGACGTTTTACTAAGTTTAATAAGCAGATGACAAATAGTAAATCAAGGGAAACAAAAGCCTCAGATCGTTAATAGGCCCTATTTCTTGTCCTTACATAGATGGAAAAAGATGGTTTTAATACTTTTAACTGGAATAGTCACTACGACGCACATTGCATTCAAAGTGTTCCATATACTATTCCTTTGTTAGAAAAAAACGTTACGGTTTTAAACACATATAAACGTATGTCAGTCTTGCAACACAGGGCTACCTTATCTTCCTCTGTTGTGAAACGAATATGTACAATGTGATTTGTTTAAGATGCACACGCACGCTTTGTACCAGTACAAATGGACCAACCTACACCCATATTCTCACATTCGACAGAATTTAAAAAAAAGACACCGCCCGCACACTTACACCCATAGAAACGTTACTTAACACTAAACCAACAAGTGTTTTCCCCCTCGCTGTTCATACCCAGATTAAATAAATCATACCTAATGAATCCAATTAATTAAAGCATCTAGCACCTGAGTATCACGGCGCTTGCAGGTGGCGGTGGCGGTAGTAAATTGTATTGCATAGAAGGAGTAAATGCACGTAGAGAAAATAATGTCGCGCACGCTAGCCTTGTAGGCGGCTCGAGTGAAGTACGGAGTGCTGTTACAGGTGGCTGGTTAAATTCTGGCGTGTTAAGAGGGTGTTATGTGGACACGAGGTTTCAGCTGCTCTTAAGCTTTGAGTGCATGTATTTTATAGGCTGGTTGTTATATATTGCCCCCTCCCTCTTCTCTCTATCTCTCTCATGCTAAAATGTCCCATAGATACACATGTAGACACACGTTTTCTGAAGCACATTTTCTTTCACTTCCCTTTGATTGAGTTAACCGTGTAGTGCATTCCTTGCATTGTCATTAAGAGTGTTTTTAAGGGCCAGTACTTCAAAAAAGAAGGGATAGACCTCGGAAAATTTTATTTTAGGTCTACTTCTTCTATTTCTCGTACGTATTGTGCTACTAAAGGCGTTCAAAAAGCAAAAAAGTTCTAAAGCTATGACAATCCCATATACATTCAGTTACTTTTTTATTCGTAACTTTTTTTTAACTCAAGCCCGATTACTAATTTAATCTCCTTCATTTATTGTCATCTTATAGACACTTTTTATTATTATTATTATTATTATTATTATTATTATTATTATTATTATTCAGTTCTGCTTTAACGCGAACCATTAATTTACACAGATACGATCTGAACTAAAGATTGGACGAAATAATATTATTTTGTTTAAAGTTGTAATAAAAAACAACTGAACACAAGATTTGGAACTGCGTGCTCGTCAACTTTTTAAACTCGTCAAAATAGAAATTTATCATTTTGCCAATGATGAGTAGAATTCGTTCGCTGCATCAAAATTACTTTCTGTCAATAGTTCTAAGCACGGTTAATTTTCCTAATGCTCTTAGTTTGTCACTTATCTTATTGAATTATCGAAATTGCCACAGGTTGAATTATAAAAAGGGATCTGAACAAAATTATGTAACAGTTGAAAAAAAAGATGTGTATTCAATTCAATATTCCTCTAATTCAACTAATCTTGTAATCAGCGATTGACGCCCGTTATAGAAATTGAAAAAAAAAATCTCATTATTCGTCGCAATACGTAGACGACGGAAAAAAGTCGAGATTATGTTTCCTATTGTACTCTTGGAAGACCGCGTCTAGTTTCTGTGAACAAAGGCTGCACGTGCGTTCAACAGATCCATGATTAGTGCTAATCGTTTCTTAAAGCTCGGGACGCAATGCATAGAAAGACATTTAATCTTGTCACGCGAGATGGAGGGATTGTTTCTTTACAACACTTTCAAGCGCGGGGCAATCTGGATCAGCTCCGCTTGATTGAATTGATTACGGCGCCTGCGACAACTCAACAAGTGCTTGCGTTTGGGGACGGCGAGTCTACCGCTACGTCTGCCAGTAGTTTAAAGTTCACTATGCCCTCAGTATAACTCTATTGTTGAATTGAGCACTTTGATATATCTATGGCAAAGAAGTTAAGTCTATCGATGATGTTAATTTATCTTATATCAAAATTTTCAAAGTTGTTTTTTTTCTGTCGTAAAAAAGGTAACATCAATTTCGTTTAAATAAAATTATCAGACTCCCGTCTAATGAATATTGCCACGCACTTTTTCACTTTCTTAATCACTAGATATGATACATTAAGAAAAAGAAAAAAAGAAAAAAATCAATTATTCGTCAATTTTTTTCTATTTTTTTTTTAATTTTTTTATTATTATTATTTTTATTTATTTATTTATTTATTTTTTTGTTAAACTTTCATCCACAAACAAAAAATGAATTTTATCTGGATAATTTATTCTTTCTATCTATTTGCTTATTTCTTCTCAAATTGAAAGGAATCAAAATTTCAAACCTTGCTCCAAGCGTTCCGGCTCATCAAATATTTTTCCAGTAGCTTAAGTCACTTTGTGAAATCGTTATTAACGAAGGCATTAAGTAATTGATTCAGTGAACAAATACAATTACGTAATTAACGGGACACGTAAGTCAATAGCCACGGCATTGTGTAAAAAAGGAAAGAGGGAAGGAAAGAGGAAGGAAATTACCAAAGGTTGATTTCTATGCGGTCTTTAGAATGGCATTCTTGAAGACTACAGCATTTCCGATATTACAGATTATATGGCTGCGTTCATATATGTCTATTCACTGAATAAAATGGAAAATTATTATCTTTTTTTTTTTTTTTTTTTTTTGAAGTGCCTACTGTGGATTGGGGAATTTACGTGCCAAAGCAGTAGCTTATAAATAAGTCATAGTTTTTAATGAAAAAAGAAATAAAATAGTAAATTCTGGTACAAAGCATCTTACTGCCTAATGTAATACGAGCATGGAAGGCCGATGTGATGACACCCTCGCCATGAATTATAGTCATCAGGGGCATTGCCTAACTCTCTGTACATATATATTCTAATATATTAGTTGATTCATTTGACGTTTTAGTCAGTTTTTACTGCAGAAAAATCAGAAAAGGAGATACGTGTATCACACGGGAACATCACTAAATGACTCCTCACTTACATAAGGTTTTATATCATTTAAATAGAAGACTAGCTATCGTCCCTGATTGTTTACTGTGGAAGTTAATGTCCACACATGGATCAGTTACACCGCTTGCGGTCATTTGCACTGTAACACGAGGATTGAGTTGCAGAAATCATGGAAATGAGACACTTCACTTAACGTCTGCAAGTTGAGTTTCATTATTAAGATTATTAGCCCGGCACTTATTCATGAGAGAAATTGGAAGGAATGTATCACTATGGAACCGTGGTACTTTACTTGGCTAAAGGTAATAATTAATAATAAGGCTGGTATAATATATACTTTCAGTCTAATTATTTGTTTGTTTTTTTTTTTAGTTTGAGGTCATTCTCTAATAATAGGCAAGTATGTGATAACTGTCCACTAAATAAGGAAATTTTGCTGATAATATAATTATTTAGCTATTATTGTCGTTACACATTTTAATTTTAGCTATTTATTTTTATATTTCTTGTTTTTATTGTTTATTTATTTATTTATTTATTTATCTTATTTGAAGCAAGATCCCCACGAGAGCCTCTTTAAAATTCAGCCGAAGTCGATGGAGCCAAGATACCACCACTCCAATAGAAATGACACAAAGTGAAGTAAAGCTTTGATAATAAAAGCAAAAGAAAAATTAATTAAATATTACCATGTGTCAGCGAAAGCTTTTAATCTTGAAGTGATTGTGGTTTAAAAGTTGCATCATTAAAAAAAATTAACAATCATCTAAACCATTTCTAAAAGCGGTCTAAGCCGGCAGTGCTTTTCATATTTAAGGAGCATAACATCAAAATGACGAGACTATAATACATTAGCAATTAGCGCAAAAGGTAAAAACTCCCCTGGATTAAGATCATCTCGATAATCTTTCTATTCGAGTCAACAGTAACCTTATGGCCATCTCAACATATTCCGTTAAAAGCAGTATCATTTTACACCTCCCCACGAGCAGTTAATAGTCAGAGACGAGATTTTTTTTGTTCGGCGACAATACCATTTCTCCGCTCCATTCTGCCTCAGCCAGGGATACGTGCGAACTTAATTAGCGCTGCACGTGCGCGCTAGCCACACAAAATCCCGCCGCCATTGTGAATCCCTGCTCGCGGCGGGGCGGCGTTGATAAGACAGGTCTCGGCTCATTCAGCGTCTCCCGTTAGTTTTCGTATCGGGACGTGGGCGAGGTAGCCGAAGAAGCAATCTATCACGAGGCCGCGTGCGCCCGTATGCGAGAGTCAAACCTCGACGCCGCTCAGGGCGATTAAAAATCGATCTAAGCTAATTCGCTTGTTACTCACGCAAGTGTGCGTCTTGTGATTCTTTGTGAATGCGATGTCTTGGGAAAATAATTCTTCCTGTTAGGCACATTAAAGGAGCGTTTTGTGGTTTAGACACTATGTTGACAAGACATGTTGTATCCTTTATGTGCCGTGCTTCAGTGTGCAGGGTGCCCCTATGGGCTTCTCTAGATAAATAGCCCTACATCTATCTTTCCCGATGTTTGCTTGTTTCAAAATTTATCAAATTTGAAAGATTTGGAAAGATTTTGAAAGATCTGATAAATTCAAAATCAAATCTCTCTCTTTTAACTGTGCAAAGAAATGACTGCTTGCCATTCATCGGCTTGTTTGTCAAAAATCGAAATTCGAGATTAGCGACGAAAGATGAAAAAGGCGCAAGGTGATAACAAAATTCTTTCACAGCTGAAATAGTAATTAAAAATATAGTAATAATAATAATAATAATAATAATAATAATTCATCGTGCCTTTGATGATACACATGANGTGCTCCAAGGTCATTAATTTCAGACAGAGGTCAAAACTTTCGGTCAAAATTGGTTCAGGCGATTTGTGATCTTTTTCAAGTTAAACAGGTATTCACGAGCAGTTATCACCCTCAAACAAATGCTGTTTGTGAAAGGACAAATGGTTTTATTGGCCAAGCTCTTCGATCTTATGCTGATAAGAAACAAACAAACTGGCCAACGGTACTCCCAGCAATTCTCATGGCATATCGAAAAACACCAGGAATAGCAACAGGCTTTTCACCGTACTTTCTATTGCATGGCAGAGAAATGAGAACACCTTTTGATGTGAAAATGGCGCCGAAAGATAAGCTCCCAAATTCTATCAGAGAGTATGTGCAAGACCACCTGGAAACACTAGAATGGGGTAGAGAACAAGCAAAGAAAAACAAAGAAATGGCAAGTACAGCAAACAAAAAGCACTACGATAAGAAAGCTAAAAACCCAACATTTCAAATAGGTGATGAAGTTCTCCTCCATGTACCAAAGCCTCCGCCTGGTCTTAGTTCCAAGCTTCACAAAAAGTGGCAAGGACCATATCGGATACATCAAAGAGTAGGGCCTGTCACATATAGAATCAGGAAATGTGATAATAATGAAATGCACAGAAGTCCTGTCCATGCAAATAACCTGAGAGAGTACCATGAACCTATCATCCCTCAGCAAAATAGACCTCAAAGGCAACGTTGCATTTCAGGCCAAACAACTACGCCCGTTACATCGACACAGCAAGGTGTGGTGAATGAGGAAGAAGATGACCCAGTCCGACAAATAGAAAAGCTTGTCAAATGCTCATGGAATGCCAAATATAAACAGTATCAGTACAATGTTAAGTTTGCAAATGAAAAATCAATCGTAAAAGGTGTACTGGCTGATGACATACCAGAAAGATTGAAGAAAGAATTCCATAGCACAAAAACCCATGCGGGAAGGAAAAGAAAAAGACCACCAATAGTACGATATCAGAATTAAAATGTAGTAACAGAGAAATGACAGATAAAAAGTGTGTTGAATTAGATGTGCATAGTGTTTAAAAATGCAGCAACATAATAATAAGAAACTAAAAAGGGCAATGCAAAAATGCACAAGATGCGCACTTGTGCAAACTTCAAGACTACAACCTAACCTAACAACAACAAACTAAGGTACCATCTATACCCTCTTCTTTACATCTTTTGCTGAATGCAATCAGAGGTGCAGGCACTTTCTGCATTGTATGAGGCTGTGCACAACCTGTACTTCCATCTTTAATTTCTTGGGTACCAAAGTAAGTAGTTGTGAAGTTGGGAAACAGTCCATCCAAGAACAACACATAGTAAAATTTAACAAATACTGTTGTAACCAGCCTGCTGGTAAGCATCACAAAATATGACATTAGTGTCTGTGAAAGCTACACAGTGCATTGGATGAATGGAGTTATTTTAGAAATTCACAAACGTAAAATATCAGTATCAGCACAAAGGAACAAATTGAATGAATTACCATAACTGGAAGAAATATGGAGGAAGCAAATGCTAAATAGGAAAAAAAAACAGGCAGGAAAAATATATTAACGTCATAAAATGCAAATCAAAAGCTTCAAAAATGAAATAATAATAATAAAAAAAAACCCTACAATTGTATACATTGTATGCCAGCACTTTAAATAAAGAAACAGTTTATAGTAAATATTGTTGTTTTCTAATTTTTATTTTTATGGTCATACCTTTCCGCAAACCCCCAAATCCTCATTTGTACATACTACAAAAAGTTAATATATTTTTGTACTTATAGCACCAACTTCCACCAACTTTTGTTTTTCCTTGACCTTCTTAGTCTTTACGGGATTTGTCAGTTTTTACCAACGTGACTTAGGTCTTACATTTACCATAAACACAATGTCTGTACCTTCCTACTTTGTCATCGCACTTAATTGTGGATGCTTTTAGTGGATGTTCAAAGTAAAAATGTTAGAAAAGTCTTCCAAAGTCTTTGTCTGACAAGAACCAGACCAACAAGTTCAAAAGAGCAATGTATATGCATCAGTTAAAAAGCCCTAATGGATATTGCTAGAGAAAATGTATCAACAAATAGTAAAACTAAAACAAACATGGAAACAATAACGAGTTCATTGATATTATTACTGTGCACCCTATGAATATTAATGGTAGTAGCTGGACAAATAAGGTTCCCACTTTACCAAAAGAACTGTACTTACATAAAGGAGAAATGTAAAATCAAATAGACTGTAGCTGTTTAGAAGTTATCTATTGTGTAAAGATAAATATGTTGTCATACTGGTATAGAAATATAATTATTAATATTTATTTCAACTTGAAGTGAGAAAATACCATGTCATATTATGTCTTTATAATTATTGCTTGTGTTTAATGTAAATTTACTTGTACATAGTCAAAGCAAATAGATAATGTGTACATGTAGTTGGTTTGTATAAAACCTAGAGTACTTGTAATTTAATGGTAAATATGAGGACATATTTAGAAGGGCCCCAGGGATGNCAACAACAAACTAAGGTACCATCTATACCCTCTTCTTTACATCTTTTGCTGAATGCAATCAGAGGTGCAGGCACTTTCTGTATTGTATTAGGCTGTGCACAATCTATCCTTCCATCTTTAATTTCTTGGGTACCAAAGTAAGTAGTTGTGAAGTTGGGAAATAGTCCATCCAATAACAACACATAGTAAAATTTAACAAATACTGTTGTACACAGCCTGCTGGTAAGCAACACAAAATATGACGTTAATGTCTGTGAAAGCTACACAGTGCATTGGATGAATGAAGTTATTTTAGAAAATCACAAACGTAAAATATCAGTATCAGCACCAAGGAACAAATTGAATGAATTACCATAACTAGAAGAAATATGGAGGAAGCAAATGCTAAATAGGAAAAAAAACAGGCAGGAAAAATATATTTACGTCATAAAATGCAAATCAAAAGCTTCAAAAGTGAAATAATAACAAAAAAACCCCTACAACTGTATACATTGTATGCCAGCACTTTGAATAAAGAAACAGTTTATAGTAAATATTGTTGTTTTCTAATGTTTATTTTTATGGTCATACCTTTCAGCAAACCCCCAATTCTCATTTGTGCATAATACAAAAAGTTCAGTTTATTTTTGTACTTATAGCACCAACTTCCACCAACTTTTGCTTTTCCTTGACCTTCTTAGTCTTTATGTGATTTGTCAGTTTTTGCCAACGTGGCTTAAGTCTTACATTTACCATAAACACAATGTCTGTACCTTCCTACTTTGTCATCGCACTTAATTGTGGATGCTTTTAATGGATGATCAAAGTAAAAATGTTAGAAAGTCTTCCAGAGTCTTGGTCTGACAGGGATCAGTCCAACAAGTTTAAAAGAGTAATGCACATGATGCATCGATCATAAAGCCCTAATGGATATTGCTAGAGAAATACGTCTCAACAAATAGTAAAACTAAAACATACATGGAAACAAAAAAAAAAACGAGTTCATTGATATTATTACTGTGCACCCTACGAGTATTAATGGTAGTAGCTGGACAAATAAGGTTCCCACTTTACCAAAAGAACTGTACTTACATAAAGGAAAAATGTAAAATCAAATAGACTGTAAACGTTTAGAAGTTTTCTTTTGTGTAAACATAAATGTGTTGTCATACTGATAGAGAAATATAGTTTTTAATATTTATTTCAATTTGAAGTGAGAAAATACCATGTCATATTATGTCTTTATAATTATTGCTTGTGTTTAATGTAAATTTACTTGTACATAGTCAAAGCAAATAGATAATGTGTACATGTAGTTGGTTTGTATAAAACCTAGAGTACTTGTAATTTAATGGTAAATATGAGGACATATTTAGAAGGGCCCCAGGGATGTGTCATACTTGTAATTTAATGCCTTAAATGAATTTTCGGTTTTCTCAACTTTTCATTGAAATAGCAACTATAAATATGATCAATTCCATTACATTCAGTCTAATTTCCAGAAGTTTATAAGGTTGTTATATAACAATATGTGTCCTGAATTATATACATGTGTGGGTTAAATGTTTTCAGGATGTATACTTATATAATCAGTTTACAGGTCAAGTTTAAAGAAGTTAGTTTGTTTAGAGTCACACTAGGTAACTCAATTAAACAAGAAGCCATATCTTTGATTAACAAATACATCCACCTCAAATGTATTTAGGAATGGTTCTCTGCCTTGTAACTATATTATTCACCTTGATCAATCAGTTTAAGTTATCAACCTATTGTCCACTAGTAGAAGCCATTTAGTGCTCAGTCTGGAAGTCTTCCCTATCGCATGTGTAATTGAATTAAAGTGACCACTCTGGCAACCCACCTGGCTGGGAAGCCAATGTAATGTAATTATATATGTGAAGGTATATAAAGATAGAAATAAAGGTAGAAGTCAGTAGTCAGTACTCAGAGAGAGAACACTGCATGCTGATCTCTAGAAAGCAGAACATGACGTTATGTTAGGTGGTGGAGATACCTGCGATCCCCAAGTTCCTCTCACTAAAATGCCAAGCGAATGAAAATCTACAGCAACAGCTAGATACCCCACCATTCAGAATTAGAAGTACCAACAAAAATGGAACACTCAGCTGCAGAAGGACCTCAACCAGAAGCTGATCCCCAAGGACACAACCTCCAAAGGTTAAATGACCAACAACACAGCATGAGGGTGCCAGCAATACCACATGGACTGAGCATACAACATTTTACAGGAAAAGAAGATCCAGCGAGGTGGATAACACGGTACAACAGATTCTGCAAAGCAAGGCTATGGGATGAGCAAACAAAACTCGACCACTTCCCACTGTTTTTACAAGGAATAGCAGAAGAATGGTATGAACAATTGTTACATGACATTCAAAGCAATTATCAGGATTTAGAAAAAGCATTCCTGACAAGATTTTCGTCACACCCTTTTGCTTATGACAAACATTCAGCAGTATTTAGAATAAAACAAGAACCACAGGAAAAAGTCTTGGACTTTATTACCAGGAAAAGAACTTTAGCCACACAAGCCAATATGACAGAAATGGAAACTATATCTGCTGTAGTGAATACCTTACTACCGGAAATCAGAACANTCTAGAAAGCAGAACATGACGTTATGTTAGTGCAATACAGTGCAATAAATAATGACAGTGCCTTCGATGAAACCCAGTAATGTAATACATTAACAATAAATGTGTATAAATTATAATTATTTGCCATAAGCCAAAAAAAAATTATATAAGTATGTATGATAAAGGGGATACAGGTGCTCCTTTGAAATAACTGACTTTCTCTGACTGGACTTCAATGTAACCAACATGTGGCCTAAAAAATTCAACCTCTGTATAGCAACTTATTTTTAACATTTAGTAAATAAAAAGTGAAGTTTAATGTGGTAAATGAGAACATATGCTGGTTTCCCCTTATATATTACTAAAAACTGAAAATTTCCATTTCCAAACTAAAGACTATAGCAGGTATAAAATTATTGACATTCACCAATATATGATATTGGTCAATTTGATATAATAAGAAAACTACATTAACTCTTGAATCCCACAACATGGGCTTGTCTTGGCAGCGAGGTCAGGCCATCCCCTGGTGGCAATTCTTAGCACTTGCCGGACTGATCATCAACTGGTACAATGTCAGCACCTTGTAATCTTCACATCCACAAATTCACAACAGAAATGTACAGGTTTTAATGCTATGCAGGTATTCAAAGTGGCATACGTCCCACTCACCTATAAAAATATCCAATGCATCATTTTTGTCACTTGTGTTTGTTTGTTTTTATTGTTCTAGGCCAGTCTGACAGAGGTATAAAGTCAACAGTTATGTCAACATGTATTCTCTCTGTTACCCTGTAAAGACTAAATCCCTAAGTTACTTCTCCAGGCCTCTGCAGACATCTTGACTTTAGACTGACGGTTGGCCTCAACTTTGACACCAAAATGTTTGTCTACACAATACTTCATTGAAAGATAAACTGGTACATGTAGTAGTCCACTGTAGTAAAGTAACTATCAGTCTTAAACTTGAACAATTTCTTTCCAGTCATAAAACAGGCACAGCATTTCAGTGAACGAACTACTACTGACATCATCAGGCATCAAAGTAGGCTAAAATTTTGGTCTCAAAGTCTGAACCAACTTTCCGTCTTAAAGTTCCCTTGTAGGACCAGACCCTCTTGACACAGAAAGTGGAGTCCTTGACAACCCTCATACCAAAAAAATAACCTCTCTCCCTCAGTTGCTGGAGATGCATTATATAAAATAGATGTCCTATTTGAGTCTTTTCACTGTTGCATCAAGAGTTGTGGAGTAACACATTCGTTGCCATGGAAACATCATTGTTTGTAGCTCTCAGCGCCTCTATCACATTCTCCCTCACAAATCCCATTTCCACCAATGTCCGCACCTGGGAAAGAATGAATAGTCATTTGACACAAATCTGTCCCCATCATGGCAATTAAAAGCACTGAAAATGTTACGATAACTTTGGAACAAGAGTCATTACTATCAAAGTCATATAATCAGAGATGAGAGCGATCCCTTCAGAAAAAATCCTGAACAAACAAATGAGGCATGGGGCTTACATACAACACTGAAATATCCAGATTTAAGGTTTAATTCAGGTGACTCTCATCTCTAAATAATCCCTGTGATATAGGTAAAAAAAATCAAAAGTGTTACCAGGCTGACAATGTGCAATATTCATTGTGATATGTTAGAGAACTAAACACAATGCACTGGTAAGTGAAAACGGTCCATAAGGTCCGACAATATCTCAAATTATTACAAGATTTTTCTTTGAAAAGATGGCAAACAAGTTCTTACCTGCTCTTCTTGCACTGCAGGGGCTGGCTGGTTATGACCTGGCAAATATAATACATCTTTAAAATTGATTCTAGTGTAAGATAATAACATTATTAACCTTCCTTCATTTATTTTTCATTTGCATGAAATTGGAAATAGACAAGAGTGGTAGCTTTCTGATCAGAAAATATGAATATTTATGATCATATTAATACCCCTAAAAACAATCTAGTTACTAGTTAACAAACACTTACCTTGTCCTTGCTGTGCACCACCATCAAACAAGTTACCAAATATCCCTGCCTGGAAAATAACAAAATTTCACTCCAATTATTCAAACTGCCACTCAGATTGATATCAGTGTCAGGACATTTGATGGAGAGTTTTGAATGAGCCAAGAAAATATTAGTCAATGTGAGAAAAGTATTAAAGACACGATTACAACTGATTTCTTGGAGCACATCAAGCCAATAAAATGCCCCCGTCTAACTTTCTGTAATAATTAATAGGGATCACCCAAGATGGCCCAAAGTCTTGCCACCTAGCATAAAGTTAGGTGAGAATTCTTAAGAATTAGAGGAGAGCAGTGTCAGAAATCACTACAGACAAGCGAGTGTGGTGAAGCAATAAATATACACTATAAACATTTTTCCACAGACATTTTTGCTGGTTGATATCTCTTAAGTTCTTTCAAAGTAAAGAATTCTGCACAACAGCAAAGATTCATCATGTATTGCATGTCACTTTTGTATTGCTTTTTAAGACTACGTCCTGGCTCATAAGGTTGTAAGGGGTTAGGGTCAGCTCTACCTCATACACATTCTTGCTCAGTTTAAGTTTCATACAATGCCAAGCAGTGCCCACTGCCTCATTTTAGGCTACATGAGATTTGAAC
>NW_019775934.1:4954-20979 GCF_001039355.2 Lingula anatina | reverse complement strand
GGATTTTCCCCCCCCCCCCCCCCCCCATAAAAAAAAACATTTACCCCTCTGGGTTGAAAAGCCATGCCTCCCATGTTCCTCATCTGTCTAAACTGTTGCCTGGCCAGCTGCTCCTCAAGCCTCTCTATCTCCTGCTGTCTCTGGAGTTCTAGCGTGGCTCCGAGAGGGGTGTTAATTTGCTGAACTGTCTCGGTTTTGACGAGACGTCCCAAAGTCTTGTCAGCTATACAAGCCACAAAATTTGGGACGTGAAACCAGTCCTTGATTTTTAAAAAGTTTGCTTTGTAAAGTAATCCTGATATCTGTGAATAAATGAATAAAAAGAAATAAAACACTATAAGCTATATGCACATACAATGTAGCTATATGCACATACAATGTACTTTATGAGTTTCAATTAATTTCAATGTATAGATTAAAAGTTGAGCCCATTAAAAATCATAATGGATAATTTCATACATTTAATTTTGGCAAAATGAGTGACCCAGAGAGTTATTTCACTGTGGAATGACCTTCCTATAACTCACCAGACCACAGCCGGCCACTATGACTGACTCTACGGATGTGCTGGCTATCTGGAGGTCGAGAGAAAAAAGTGTGACAGTGAAATAGAAATGCATGATGACAGAAACAGATAACAAAAAAATTAATGCTGAGACTGCTCCTGAAAAATATTACTTGTAAGTACAAGTATTTACAGACATGCTGAAACTGTCGGTCTGATCGGTCATGACCGAGAAAATTTGTCTGGACCGGTAGAAAATTGGGCTTGGTCGGACCAAAGGACCGACAAGAGTTTTAAGAACCCCAATTTTGAATTTGCAGTCATCTTTCGACATACTTCACAAATAAAGTTATGTAACACCCAAAGCATTTTTTCCCTTCCTTTTCAAAACTATCACATTCACAAACAAAGCAAGCTACCTAATCGTACTGGTAGTATCTGTCTCAAACAAAAAGAGTGATTTTTGGTCCGACAAAAATCCAATCGGTCCGGCAAATTTTTCATTACTGCCGGTCCAAATGTCCGGCCATTCTGAAAAGTTTTCAGCATGTCTGTATTTACAAGACAAGTATCTATCACACAAATGTGCTCCCAAGGCCATGCACACATACACACGCTCGCGTGCATAGTAGATGACTTGTTGTAACTGTGGCCTGTCGATTTATACAGTGCGATAATTGGGCTACATTTCTCTTTCAAGAGAGCAAAGAAGAACATGAAATGCAATGAAATGTACTAAAACACAGGCAAGTCTGTCTTGTAGGCAAAATGCAACAATACATTCCTACTATTAAAAATGAATTTTACTGTAAAAATATCTATCATTCTATACCTTGAAATATGTTTCATTATACATAGTCATAGTTATGTCCCTAAAATACTTTAAATGTACTGGCAATCTCTCCAGAGACAGATGTGTGAAATATTTCACGTAACACTCACCTGGAAACCTAAGATATATGTGAAAGTCTTCCCAGTGACAGGTATGCCTAGTATATTGGTGACAGCCACTCTGGGAATGTCACAGAAGAATGGAACAAAGAGAGGGAACAGGAAAGAAAGCCTGAAGCACAAGAATTATTTACCTCAAAAACACTGGTAAAAATTCCACTGTGGTTGTGAATGATTCTATATTCGCATTGTTAATATGTTAGAATAGCAACTGTAGAAAACAAAGGAGCTAGAAATTGCTTAGTTGGTTAACAAGTGTGACTAACGTTTTTTTTTTTTTAGAAAATCATAATACTGGAGCTAAAATAAATCACAATTACTTCTCATCTATCCATTAAATTCGAGTGTAAAATTAGGGAAAAAACAACAAACATAGATGGCTTAATAACATTCTGTAATCTGATAATAAATTCAACCACAAGTATGTATAAAAGCTTCGTGAACAGTGTCACATGATACTCACGGTCCTGTGGGCAAACTGTCTAAATCTAATTCTGCCTTCTTACAGCAGTACAACGCTGCCAGCTCCAGGAGAGAGGCTAGGAACCCAGTTGCCAGTAAGTATGACTGAAATATAGGCATAACAATATCACCATAACTTCTGTTGTATGGTTCAATCCACTGACTAACATCATATAAGGATAAAGTGGGTACTTTTGTAGAAATCTATCAAATAGTGAACAATCTGATTTTTATCAAATCTGATAGAATATTCATATTTTGAGAAAATTCTGTGTATGTATGCATAAAGCACTTGCTTCCACGCAGTATTTAATACAAAGAAGAAGAAGAAAAAGAAGAATATAAATAAATAAATAAATAAATAAATAAATAAATAAAAGGACATACACAATACTTCTGGGATCCAAGCTTCCTCTCAAAAATCCTCCAGTAAAAGATGAGTATGGCACCACAGACGAGGTCCTTGGGGTCCAGAAATACCAACTTAGATGTGATCAACCTCCACAGCTAAAGTGAATATAGGAGAACATAAAGTGTTGAAATATTTAGCCTTGTGAAACTACAAACAATTAAAATTATGCACATTTTAATGATGCTACTGATTACATGACTTACCAGTAAGAGAATCATGAAACCACTTACGAGAACCATTTGCTAATGTCAAAGAAAGATTTATCATATGTCAACATGCCTGCTAAACAAATCTGACCAGAAAAAGAACACAAATTAAATGAACTTTAATAAAGATAATTATTATCATTATCCAATGGCTTTTACCTCTAGTTTGTCAAATATATCCTGATATGTGTATACAAACAGGTGTCTGACGTGGTGCAGTGGCAGAGACACGGCCAGGGAGGTCACTATCACAGAGCTCACAAATACTTTACTTACTGGGAGGTGGTCTGGAATGAAACAGTATACAATCAATGGCAGGGATTTACAGTTTTCATGATCTGCTAGGAAAGGTTGAAAACTGGACATATTATAAACAAAATTTAAAATTGCGTTTGTTTAATGTCAGCAAGGGGTGGCAAGATGACCTGTATGTGATGTATAAGAACAAGGCTGAGGTGGCGCTAACACTGGCCAATTTAGCCAAATGCTTAAACTTACTTAAATTGGCTAAAGAATAAGGGCTTGATTTGACGTTTTAGTCAAATCATAACCATTTTGATGACAAATTGACAAAAAAGTGGTGATTTGGCTATGCTAAAAAAATTACTAGCGCTACCCCATCAAGAGCTTATTACCTTTTTAAGCAGCTTGTAAGATTTCTGGGGAAATTTGGGGAATATACATTTTATTTAATTTTGTTTATTTGCAGACGTAAATTTTATTTGTTACCCCACCCCCACCACCACCCCCCATTCAAATGTCAGAAGGTAAAATTTTACTGCATAGGCCTTGCAAGAAGCATAGCATCAATACGTGTTATTTATATTACATGCACCTGTGGTCTAAAAATCTATCAGTTTGCCTACTTCAAATGAACAAAACTCTGCTTGGGAAACCCAAATTTAAACCGTGTTCATTTCTAGCTACGTTGCTGATTAGTGTATGATCATCCCATGCACTTTAATCGTTACTTACAGAAACCAACACTCCTACTTGTCGAAAACATTGCAGTAAGTTGGACAATCGCTACCGCTGTCCAATTTTTGACCCTGTTATTAGTGTTAAAAAGAGAAACATCACCTCGCGTACAACATTACTTCCGGTAGTATCGTGGGAGAGCAATGGCAACCGATACTATCAAAGCGATAAGAGATGGAACGTGACACGCCTGTATCAGACCTGCCACCTGGAATTGTTATAGTAATTTTCTTCTTTTTGTCACTGCTAAAAAATATTTTTTGAAATTTCAGTAGTTATTGAGAATTAAAAGGGACCTTATTTTGCGAAAAATTGATTTTTTTCTTTAAAAAATATGCTACCTGAATGCTCGACCCGTCCCCGCACATGGATTGATATGATGTTTTACATTATTTCTAATAGAAAATATAAATTAGTTTTAAATGATTGGGCAGACATCTAGACTGTCCTGTCTTATTGTAGGAAGAAAATATGGACACTACGTTTTAACGTTATAAAGCTCTGGATTGGAAAGATATATAGGCAATAGGCCTATGCATGTACTGTAGTTTTGCAAAATACGTAGACACAGAAACCAGACAAAATATAAAGTAATTGGATTTCTTTCAATATTCAGATTCATATTATCTCTAACATTATTTATAGCGCACGCCCAAGTGTTTAATGCGTTTGGACATTCCCAAAATACGTAGGCTAAACTTTTGTCTCCGTGAGATGAATTTCTCAATAACAAATATGATATGATAAAAATTTCCACTTTTTCCAAAATAATTAATAACAGTTCGGCTTGTTAGGTTCATACTTGATGCCGATAGAGCAACTTTCCGCGGATTGTTGGGCAGTGATCCAACGAAGCGTTACTAGTGCGTAGTTTAGACGGTCATATTTTTTCTTGGTGCAACGTGCGTAAACAGGGAGAGGAGTTACCCTTCCATGGCACACGGACGCCAGGGTTTGCGGTAAATGACAGACATAGCGGAACAAATTTACGACGTGTTGGTGCAACCTTGCCCAGGTGGATACGAGTCCCATTTGTATTTATTAGAGTAGATTTTTGCCAGGTACTTCCTTCAGGCAGTAAACAAAATTATGCAAAACTTATGGATATACAATAGCATTTTCCTTAAGTATTTCCTTGTTGCCATAAATAGCGATATTTCCTCCTCACTGATAAACAAGTTAAACGGCCCGCCATTTACAAACGCTAAATCTTTCACTTAAAGGAGGACATACATCAACATGCCTATATTAGTTGTAATCTGAAATACTATTCATCTAATACAAGAATAAGACATGAAAGGGCGTCAAACATTTATTCAGCAAAATAAAAGCCTCTACAAACCCGTTCTTGATGCCTTATTTAATACCGTGATGAGTGTAATCTCTAGTCACTACTTGCATTTCGAGGGTGACTAAACACCAGAAACTTAGAACTCGTGTGACGGTTAATGATTCCAGGGGTTGATCAAAGTTTATTTGAAAGGGAGTCCGTGGATCCAAAGCCACCCCACCCCCCTTGGCGTGGGGCTCGGTACTCGCTGAAGGGCCTCGAAAATTTTGGCATTTTATAGGGCGAACGGTGCTATTTGGACGGTCAAGAACTATGATTCGGCTAGTCAAAATTCTAATGTCAAGAGGGGACCATCGATGTTAATTTTTTCAGAAATCAAAGGGGGATCAGGAGCCTTCCTTAATCCGCCACTGGATGCATAATTCTGTGAACGACTTTTGGACATGGTATTCCATTGGCGATTTAAAAAATAGTGTAGAAATTTTCATGACAGTCAGTTTTTTTATAGATCCCTTTATAATGGTCTAACGTTAACTGTGTGCCTTAATACAATTTCGTCACGTTTTCATTTTG
Organism: Lingula anatina; assembly: GCF_001039355.2. The sequence continues at coordinate 15,601 of NW_019775934.1, read as the reverse complement.
TAAATAAGATGCCGCGGATCTTCCTTTGCGGTACGCACTACATTTAAAGGCTATAAAATTAATTTTCAATTAGTGATTTGCACGTACAACAGCAGCAAAACATCTATCATTTTTAAAACGTGTTTTAGACAAAGTCAAAGGAGTCGGTGCAAAGCCACCTATCAGACTTTTTCCCCCTTGAATGCATTTACAAATTACAGATCAAATTGAATCGATTTAAACGTTCTTATTATTTGAAAACATTATCCTGAGAATAAATAAACAGGAAGTGGCACAGGACGTCTCAGGAACTCAAAGATGTTAAGATGTCTAAAAACAAAAGTGTTATTCAAAAATCAGTAGAAATAATGAAACGAAATTTCATCGCTTTTTCGACACGTGTCCGTCGTCAATATCACCCTGTCTATCCAATCAAAACGATTAATGAAATTTTGGTTAGCTTCTCTGAAGATCTCAAAAAATTGATGTCTTATGTTCAGTAATAGACAGATGCATATTAATCAAAGAAACTAAATGAAATTGGCTTTTTCAAGTGCACGATAGAAAATATTCAATTTATTTTCTTATTTTCATGTCATATTTTTTATCGATTTGTTCATTCATTTTAGATTTGTTTTTGTCAGAAGAATCAAGGCCAAAGCATATATAAATCATGTTGTTTTTGCCATATCTTGTAAATGATCGCTAAATAATGACTCATTTTAATTTATAATCGACACTTTTCTCTTTTATTTCCTTGACGAATTCTATAAATACGACCCTTTCAAAAATTCCAATAAACAGAATTTCTTCTGTGAGTTTGGAGCGCTGCGACCCTTAAGCAAAGGTATTGTTATTTCATTTTTTACTTCTTAAATAGTCTGCGGTGCGTAATGCAAAACGGTTTAGTACTTTAATTGGAGTTCAAGATGGCCGTCGTCTATTAGATTCTTTAATGACACACGTAATTTCTGCTTGTTTTGATTGGTTGCTTGATGTTTGTTGATATTAGCAAAAACTGCATGTAGGTTATTATACATAGATAGAAGCCGGATTGACCATGTGCACACTTGAATGCGTAAAGGTTTATAACTTAAAATTTTAAAATAGATCGCAGTCGAACATGAACATTTCCTTTGGCGGCATTTTTTTTATCTTTATTGATTTTTCTTAATTGATTTTGCTCATCGGCAAATCGTCGTTAGTCTCCAGCATGTCTGGTATTGCTGGACCATAGTAAGGTCCAATATGACGAAGCCCCTTGCAAAATCAGACTACGTGGTATGCAGTGTACATTATGAGGGTAGATCGGCAATAGTGAGCGGGTTTTGAATAAATCCTAAGATGTCAACAATAAACCTTACCCACTGCGAGCAGATTCATTTTGTTTTATTAATTGTTCTTATCTTTCAGAAAAAAAAAAATGGGGAAGTTTCTGGCAAGCATTTTAGTGCTTGGCCTGTTGGGGCTGACGGCTGTGGTTGGACAAAAAGAAAATTTCCCCGCAAACCCAGACGGTGCTTTATTCAGAACAACTCTCGGCGGGTCGGCGGTAGTGACCGGGTTCTCAACAAACCAAGCCACGTCGCCGGATGGCAAACCCTATCCACCGTGAGTGTATTCACATCTGGGTCTTCTTTGACTGGAGAGCACGCGGTGTGCGGATCCTCTATGTTAACCTGACGTTTTTTTTTTTTTTTTTTTTACTTTCTTTCTGTCTTTCTTTATTTCCTTCTTTGTGTATCGTTACTTTCTTGCTTCCTTTCTCCTTTCTCTTTTTTAATTACATTGTTATTTCACATTACCATTATCCGTATTGGTCTTTCTCAAAATATTACTCATCGTTTAATAAATACATCAAGATATTTTCATTGTAACATATTCAATAATTTTTTCTGGTCTTTTTTCTGTGATCTATTGTAAAATGCACGTGCACGTTATTTCAAAAGGGAGGTCAGGCAGCATAGCCAATTCCCCACAAAACAACCATTGGGTGGTGAGGACTCTCATCCACAGGACGGCGTCTCTGAGATAGGAGGACAGGTCAAGCTGAGGAGGNACTCGGAGCTCCCATGGACATGAAGCCGGATGGTAATCAAATTTTCTACATGTTCATGCTATTTATAGTCAATAATCAAAAATTGGTGATAATTATTCTATAATTTATTATGTAATGTTACATCAAAATTGACAATAATCTTTTTGCACTGCTACTGCAAACATTATGAAAAGAAAACTGTGTTATTTATTATTATATTTAACTTATGAGTATGATTTTTAGGATTGGCATGCAGTTCAAATTAGAAAGCCAGGTCAATTGGGTTATCATTTATTATTATTTATTATAAGCATTATTTATTATTGCATCAAAATTGACAAAATGACCTATTTTGCATCTTTATTTTCTGTTTTTTGTCTGTACATTTGACAGCTTTGCTGCTTTGTTTGTATTTGTTTGTGAAAATTGCTCATGTCACCCTGTTAGTTTGGAGCTGGATCAAGTCCATGTAAAAATTCCTATGAAACTGTGCAGGAAAAATTATTCCTTTGTTTCTCTAGCTCCTCGATAAACCTGGTGTTCAGATTTTATTTAGTACCCCCAGGTCTGCGGGAGCTGCTCTTTGAAACTAACGCACAGGTAGATTTTTACCTGAGATAAATATCGCCAGAAAGATACTCGCTACAGGAGAATTGAATGCCATTTAACCCTCTAATTAAGAGGTAAAGGAAGTTCAAGTTAGATGGATGATTAAGATAGTACTTGTAAAGGTAACGGGCATTGTTTACCTCAGTTTTTTATTGCAGGGGCAGATTGAGACCGTCTTTTGGGTCTTCCAGATGACGGTCAGATTTTAAAGTTTACATTGACGGGTAACTATTTTTTTCTGTTGGAAGACCATCAGAAATGGAGGATAGATCAACAAAGATAATTTGGAATACTGTCAGAAAATATCTCTGGATCTGCTTCTGTTATTGACCATGTTACCTGTTGTGCATGATTAGAATTCAGTGTTGACTGACAGTGCTATTATAAGCATTATTTATTATTGCATCAAAATTGACAAAATGACCCATTTTCTGCATTTTTATTTTCTGTTTTTGTCTGTACATTTGACAGCTTTGCTGCCTTGTTTAATATGTATTGTAATAACATGCTATACTTTTATAGCATGTAGTCAATTCAATTTTTTGTCATAGTGAGTCATTACTACTACTAGCTATAGGTTGTTGTTGAAATGCATCATATATTTGCTGTCTTCACAGGTGCAGTAGCTGCTGTAGGTTTATGGGCCAAGTCTGACAAGCTAACAAAGGATCAGAAGATTGGACTTAGTGCAACTGCTGCAGGATGTGTAGGAGTAGGATTGGGGATGCATGTGTTTGAAGAGGTAGAAATACCCACACATGAATCAGAACATAACAAATTCATTGTCTTTCTGTCTTTTGTATTTTATTTCATTTTTCCAAATTTGAAAAATAATGAATTAGTAATAATTTTATGAGTAGGAGAAATTTACAATTGAACACAGGAAAAAGTTAAATGATGTTGTTTTTGTGCTTTAAAAATTCCTGGATTTGATATCTCTCCCCCCCCTCCCCCACTGGATGTTGTGCTTGCCATCTCATCACATGACTTCCATAGATGGATACATTCTGTAATAATCTCTTAAGAGAATATTACAAAAAAACCAAACTTTTCTAAAAACAGGGACTAACTTTGAATGTGGGAATGGATTCGTTAACCATTGGTAAATATGGTAAAATTGTCGTTTACCCCAGGAAAATGAACAGTTGTTATCCCTTTAACACAATAACATAAAGAGATATGAATTTATTACACAAGCTTTTGATAGTCAAAAAAATCAATAAATACATGAAACCATCAACTTGTCAGAACCCATGGTATGTAGAAGAAACTAAGAAATTTTTTACTTTGTTTGGCAAGTTATAAGATAAGCTTTGACAAAAGTTTGAAAAAACTTTAAAATTTCTTTTTAAATCTTTATCAGTACCACCAGCATGTACGCTTATGTCTCCAAAACAGGCAGAGATTACCCTGAGTGTCAGAGCAATGTGAAAGTTAGTTTGTTTAATATTTAATATACCTTGGAGTCACTTTCACTAGTACTGGTATTGCGATATGGGTTATATATGAAATCAAGTTCGAGCTGGCAATACCGGAATCTAGAACCTAGGGTAGCAGAGATAGGCCCATAGTTACTATTGAACTTCAATGGGAAGTCATATATTGGCAATCTACTGTGACCTTGAAATTGATCTCTGACCTACCTTTTATCATGGACTTTGCAAGGTTTCGGTATATGTCTAAAACTGGCAGAGATACGCCGATAGTTACTATTGAATTTGAATAGAAAGATATATACTGGCAATCTAACTGTGATCTGGAAATTGACCTTTGACCTACTTTTCGCCATGAACATCACTTCACAAAGTTGGATTTAAACTTTGACTTCTCCCCATGATTTTGTTTTAAATGGTAATTTTCAACAAAAATATTGAGAACTCTTGTTAACTTCATTCTGTAGAGCTTTCCAAGTACAACACTGGAGGTGGTGTCCCTTTTTTTTAGTTTTCCATGCAAATGCACTTACTCCAGCTGGTGGTACATGTACAATTAACCAGAGGCGTTATTGCCTCTCAGATCTACGAATTGTCAATCCAGATATTGTTTTTAATCAAATTAATATCATTGATTATTATTTTTTATTTACCCAGGTGATGGATCAATACAAGAGACGGTTATCTTCTATCCAAGACGAGCATGATAGACTTAAGAAAAAACTGGATTCTTTGCAAAAGGGTGTTTCGAAATATCAACAGTCAGAGGAAGCTCTCAGCACTTCTCATCACTAGTGGGCTGGATTTGGTCTTAAAGTGCAATTTAAGTTCACAAGTGATCTTACACGATCTTAATCATTACAGCAGTAGTCTTAAAATGGACTGAATCTGCTTTTAAGATCAAAAATGATCTAACATCTACTTAAGTGCTCAAGCAGTTTCCTCCCCTCACAATGGGGGATACCTCCCCTCCCAATAGAGGACACCTCTGCTCACAATAGGAGAATGTGTAAGGGGAGACAACTTAATTGGCTGTTAGACTAGAAATGGTCTTACTCATGTTTTAAGATCATGTAAGACTATTTGTGTTCTTAAATTGCACTTAAAGACCAAATCAAGCCCACTAGTGCATGCAGCTTCAGCACAGGAGGCCCTTTTCCACCAGTAACAGATATGACTATGCTAATCTGATATATCAGTGCTTTTAAAAATGGAATTTGCAGCGTTGGTTTTATTTAGAGATTTATTTTGAGATTGAATGCAAACAGCAGATAACCAGCTAGAGGTATTAGACTAGGAAACTCGTTCACTATTTTGGGTTCGCCACCAGATATAAAGTACTAAGACTTACATGAACACTTTGCTGAACACATGTAGATCATCACCAAAAAGTTTATTATTATTATTATCATGTTAATGACTTTGGGACTTTGTTGTAAGATTGAATTTTCTTGATTGTTAATTTTCTTGATTGTTAATTTGATATTTTAAAGACTGATATATTTATTATTATCATGTTAATGACTTTGCGACATGCACAAAGTTATTTCAAGTTTTAATCTTGATGATAACTATTATCATGTAATATTATAATACTTATTACTGAAAATTATTCACAATTTTATTTCAATCATAACATATTTTAGTTGGCTATAATATATTATGTAAAATATAATCATTATAATTAGTATATTTTATTTCATTTCCATTGTTAAGTATTTAATATTAGTATTTAGATTTAGAATGAAATAAAATGTGTTCTATTTTTTTTCAGATTCTGAGGAATTTTTATATAACATTTACATAGATGACAGAATTGTCAGTTTGTCATTTAAACTTTTTGAAAATTTACCTAAAAATTCAATACATATAAATGAATTGTATTTTATACAAAAAAGAGAAACGAATTTTCAGATAAGGTTATCTTCTGAATTGATAAACGAATCAATTTTGCTGATGTTTTGTGGAAAGTTTGATTCTATAGATGAGCAGTTGGACTTTGTGAAGTTAACTGGTTCTGCTCATTATATGATAATATCAGAAGATTACATAGTTAATATGTTGCGTCAAATACCATCATGTATTGGTAAATGTATTATTCAAGCAATATATTATGCATGGAATATTACTGACTTAGTCAAAGTTAGCATATTACTACTACGACATTTAAATATTGCCGTTATAATATTATAATGAATCACTACTGACTAAGAATGTATTCCCAGAGATTTAGATCGATCCAGGGATTAAGATTTAGATTGACCTAACTCCCTGGGGGTTCATGCTAAATTGCAGTCAGCCGAGCGCGCACCATTGTTAATTACCCCCTCACAGCTTTCAGTAGGCAGGACAGAGGCTTAAGCCGGCTAAGCTGACAGTAATCTATTGAGACTCCCAACAGGGATAGATCGATCTAAAATCTATGGAAATGGGGTCTAAGGATAAAGATTTATCCTGTAATAGATTTTGATGATGTATTCTTAAATTAATAAGAACTGAGGCTAATTGTGTTCTTACAATAAATGATATGACATAGTGTCCTATTTGTGCATACACTGAACATTTACTTCACTAAGATAATATGACGAGTTTATGATTAAATGATTCGAGAATTTTATGTTATTTGGTAATATGCTAACTTTGACTAAATATATTTTATGTTATTTGGTGCCCACAATTTGGCAATTGAAAAGGGGAGACACATGAATCCTAAAATACCCATAGAGAAAAGGCTATGCACGGTGTGCAACATGGGGTCAGTTGAAGATGAGTTCCATTTTATGATGATATGCCCCTCTTATGCTCCACTAAGAGCCATATTCCTTAACCAGGTTAAAGATATACTGGGCAGTGCAGCCCCTGAGTCCATCAGTGACCTTTTTATTACTGTACTGCAATGTAATGATTTTGATATTGCAAAATGCACAACTAATTTTCTTTATGATTGTTTTAAAGCTAGGGATATGAAAATTGCATCCATGCTGAATAAAACCTAGATTAACTGATGATGCAGTTTTCATATCCCCCTAAATAATAGTTAGTTTAATATAAGGTTTAGTGTAGCCTATTCTAGTTGAATCAGTTTTTTTTTTTTTTTTTAATTATCCCTATATTGATCTTTATTGAGTAGTACATGTACTTTCCCTGCTTTAGTCTAGACATTATATAATGTATATCAAACTGTATATGGTAATCACTCTGCGGATTACTTCTTGTATTTGTATTTGATCATGCCCGGATGTAGGGCGATAGTCAATAAACTTCTGACTCTGACTCTGGTATTTGAGAGTGTATGTTGTAAAGATTTAGAATTCGAGGACAAATTCTTTTGAAGAAAAGGTGTAAGTTGTAAAGTTAATGACTTACGCTTACACTAATTACAATTAGTAATAAAAGGGAAATCAAATAGATGAAAAATTAAAGTGATATTGAGTGTAAATTAAATTTCACCAAGAGTCAAAAAGTGTAGAACATGTTTTTAGTGTCAGAAAAAGAAGAAAAAGGTCGAAGCCTATGTGATTGGTTAATTTCACAATAGATTTTAATTTCAATGAACTGTTTATCACTTGATACTTAGTTTTGGGTATGATTCAAGTATGAGTAATGCAAATAATATTTCTGATAAATTAAGTTGAAAACAATGCTCTTAGACATGGCCTAATAAGGGAATGTTCTATTGTTGCACGCGCGGCGATACGTGCGTCCTTGCATCACATGCTTATAGTTGTCTTGATAAGTTATCCACAGATCATGTGATAGAGAGCATGGGCTCCATTAGCCAATAAGTTGAATACGTCACTGTATTTATCTATATATCCCGTCAGATGTCGCGTGTTTTAGCTAGTCGTCCAGTGTCCCGTATCTCGAAAGCATCGCGCATTGCGACCGTGCGCAAGCGTCTCGATTCCATAACTGGCCCATACTCGCCCCATATTAAACACATTGTACATAGCCTCTATGTGATATCGCTATTCGCAATACGCGATGCTTTCGAGATACGGGGCCAGAGAAGCCGTGCTCTAGACAGAGTGACCGAGACGACTAGCCTTTGAGGTAGCCATGGGATAGGTTACTGTTGATCATGAGTAGGTATTCATATTTTTTCATGATAATTTGGATAAGCACAACTTAAATTTATGTAGTTATTTATGTAATCATTTCTTTATGAGTGTAATTGTTAAATTTATTAATTTATCTTTATATTAAAATGGTTTATTGTGTTCTCTTTATTTTTCTTTAGGCCACCACGAATAAAACACAAATAAAATTACGAATAAAACCACAAGTCAAATGGCTTCCTACGTTCTATGGTAAAAAAATGTGTGCGTGTGCCAATGAACTATTTCAATCCCAGCGACTATGCGCAACAACATGATTTTCTGGAAATTACGCCATAAACAATGAAAAGAACATAATTACTCGCGCGATCAGTACGGAGAATAAGGGAATATATACTTAAAAACTGTATGAAAAGTGATTGGTGAATAAATGATTGAAGATTCCAGAAAGTCGTCGTCGTTACAATATATCGCTTAAATCAAGAGATTTCCCTATTCTCCGATGTAGCTATATCAGCCTCTTCCATCAAACAACATCTGTTATATTGTTTGTATTGATAAAGCAAGGTTGTGGTCATTTTTATGTTACTGTATACTTGAAAGATGATATCAAAAGAAACTATAAACGGCACCCAGCAAACTATAAAGGCAGCGGCGATGACACCATAAAAATGTGCAAATGCTTTTTCCTGTTTAAGCTGGAAAAAAAAATACAGGGCACCGATTATCATAACTTCGTCAATGAAGTAGTGCTCTCACTAAACATGGTTATAATATTTAAGTATGTGTAGCTGTGTTATTTACTTATCTATTTCTTTATATAATTGTAGAATTGTAGTTCTTCCTCCATTCCTTGTAAATTTGAATCACCTCATATTGTGAAACATATCATTGTGGCCATGTTTCACGATTTGTATTTATGGTTAATTTATAATCACACCAAGATGTTATATCTCACCGCTTAATTTGAATATTTTATTAGTAATCAGTACATCTGTTCCTTATATAAATTCATAATAAAGATATATATTTGTTCAGTCACAAACTAGCAACACAATTACCAACTAGAGAAATGGCAATGCACCAATTATATTGTTATATTATTATATTGTACAAGGTCATGATAATCTACGCACCATTACAGAAATAATAATAATAAATAATAATTTATTAATACCTATATTTCTTGTTCCGGTGTCTGATTTATTCCTTTCTTGTAGAAACTTAAACAGCCAGATTTGTAGTACTTCAGTGTTTTTGATGTTTTATAGATGTCAGTTTATTTGTGCGGAGTTATGCAGTTCGATTAGCATTGAACGAGTTTTACTGCTATTAACAAGCACGTAACTGAAAGGCTTCAGTTGATGTTCAATAAGTTTAAAAAGGAAACATCCTCGAAAACGCTGTAGGCAGAACGCAGTAAACACATGTATTGCATGTAAAACCTCTCTCTTCTGCTGTTCTGTGGGCGCCACAGTGCGTTTCATCTTAATTAGTTCTTTGATCACGGCAATAATCATGGTTCCAACCAACGCTGCATTCAAGATCATGTACAGAGCGAAGTAAGAAATGTCACCCAGTGTGTGTTGCTGAATACCAAGGTGTAGAGGCAGCTGATGCCTTCTGAGATGTAATAACTGCTCCAACCAAACACGGGGCCTAAGCTGACTAAGAACATCGTGAAGGTGCATACAAGGACGGATACTCTTGCCACTCTTGGCGTGATCTTTGCAGCATAAAAGTATGGCCTGACCAAAGCCAAATATCTGTCTACAGCCATTAAAGCACAGATAGCACCCATAGAATTTGTAAATATGGTGTTAGTAACACCCATTATCTAGCAATATAATTTGAAACCTGCAAAATTAAAAGAACATTATGATCATGTTGGCGTTCTTCCATGCTACAGGAATTTCCTTCAGATGTAGGCACTTTGTGAAGAGCCTGGCTAATTCCTGAGATAGGATATCTCCTCCTGCTTTTACCATTTCTGCTTTGATGTTGTCATTTCCTGCAGCCTTTCCGTTCTTCATTTTCTGGACTGCTGACTCTACTTCCCAAGCTGTTATGTCTGGTAGATCGCATGCCTTTGTTGAGATTTCTATTCCCTTGTTGCTGTCATACAACTCTCCATAGAATTCTTCTACTCGTTCTAATATCTGGTCTTGTGTGGTGAGCTCATTTTCATCTTTGTCTAGAAGAGTCAGCATTCTATCCTGCCCTAGTTGAAAGGATCTCTTTGCTCTTTTCATGCTCTTTCCATTTTCGATGGTCTCTGCTATCTTCTTCATGTTCTGCTTCCTGATGTCTTCCCTTGCCTTCTTCTTGATGGTCTTATCCAGTTCTGCATATTCGATGTTGTTTCTGATGTCCCTGTTGTTGTTTACCTCCGTTTTCTTCATCATCCGTCTTTTCTTCATGAGAATCCTCGTTTCTGTTGAGAGCTTTGAGTCCTTCATTTTACTGGCCGGTGCGACTTCTGATGCACATTCTAGGATGGTGGTCGTTATTCTATCGTTCATTTCATCTA
>NW_019775933.1:117150-163267 GCF_001039355.2 Lingula anatina | reverse complement strand
TCAAGAAAAAGCATTAAAGCATAACATTACTGACTTGAAAACTTTAAAACAGGTCTTTCATGTCTGTTAAAAGAATGGTAACAACTTCTTTTGTCATAAAAAGTGCTGTTATGGAATCTAAATATCTGTATAGTAATAAAGGAAGATCTATACTAAGGGAAATTAGTAAATTGAGCAAACTAGTGTTTTTGTATGTTTATATTTATATATCTTTGGTTAAGTATGTCTTAACCAAGCCTTTAATTTGGACTTCCATAACATTATCAAAATGTACATGTGTAGACATATATGCTATGACTTTTAACTCATAAAATTCATCAAATATTTCCATGGCACTCTTTAGGTGTTATCATAGAATTGCCAGAGCAATACCCAACATTATACAAAGCCCCCTTCTTTGGTCCCACAAGAAATTCAGTATGCACAGACCCAATTTTCCCTCAGAGACTGAATTATGCGATTTATCACAGTAAATCCTGGTTATACCTGGCTTCTACTGGTGGGTCACATAGGCTGAATTCACAACAGCATCTTATAGACCCGCAGATTAAAAATGGCGACCCACTTAAAAGCTTGCCACATAAATCCCATAATTGACGATGAATAGATTCTCCGCGGGGATTATGCAACAAGCTCTCAAGTGGGTCAGCCACATTTGATCCCCGGATATGTTAGTCTGCTGTTGTCAATATTTCACCCACTTACTAATGTATACCACAGAATGGAGTGAGATGACTAGTACTCACATATTTTGGTGTGTTTGCTTTGTGAAACCCACATTTACACTGGATTATAAAGAATTCTTGAAAACTACATTTTAAATGCATGTAAACATATGCATTTCCTTTTGTAAAAATGTAACATGAAATACATATATTATGGCAATGCAATACATAAAAGTGCAATAAAAATGGCATTTTATTGACCAATAAACATAGAAACTACAATACTAATGGGCTTAAAAAATACAAACTACAAAACATACTTCCAATCTACTGTCATTTTAGCAGAACAAATATCATATTCCTCCTTAAAAAATTGCCATAATGATGATAAAATATTTATAAATTAAACATACTATTATTCTAATGATTGTACATGTCATGAAGAAGTTAATCTCATGAATTGTTCATAAAATAATTCTATAACTAAATAACTTACTTCTTGCATGTAAACAAAAGTTGATTGAAACACTTATTCAACATATATAAACTAATTTATTTACCTCCAAGTAATCTTAATCATTTAGGAAGAAGAAAAAATTTACTATGTGCTGCTGTTTATATATAACATTAAAATTTCCTGAGTTTGTAATTTAAAGGCTGCCATAACACCTATATCAATGGAATCAATCAATGTGCATGGGATTAGCTCTTTTTTTTTTCTTTTTTTTTAAACACCAAAAATAATCTGCTGAACAATGAATCAGGTATTTTATAGCTATCAAAAAACGACATAGTAATGTTTTCCTTAAGCTGGCAATTTTTTACTTGACAACCTCAGCACTAACAATCTCTGGCTGATGACAAATGGTTTCTGGTTCTGCGTGAATTTGGTTTAGGTACCTTAAAGCTTGTGAATACCCTAGGAATGTAACAGCACAAGTAGGAAACCCTCTAATGGCAGTTACAACTAGCCCCGTGAAAAAAATTCTATACCCTCCTTCTTGGTATGTCTTCCGTATACAATCAGTGGTGCTTTTATAAACCAGGCCATGCATGTCTGCCTGGATGCGACTTTTTATCACATCAAAAGGGATGATGACTGACCATGATATGACCCCTGCCCATCCACCAGCAAAAAGACTAGCAAAAATTCCATGCTTGTCAAACAACTGTGTTCTTTGCATACCATCGTACATTGCCTCATAGACAAGAAGATAAAGCCCATAAGCTGGAATGTCTCTCCATGCCATGCTGTACATACCACGATACATGCCCTTTATGCCACACTGTCTGTATATGCTGCTCATGCATTCCAAAGGTCCCTTGAAGTACCCAGAACGAGTCTTCTCTAAAATTAAAAAAAAGATCACAATTCTAAGCTCAATTTAGTATCATGATATATTTAACAGGCCATATAAATGAAATTACTGTTTGTTACTTTAAACAGCAGATTTGTGATTGTGATCACAGAATAACTGACTTAAAATGTAATTTCATGGTGCATTTGCATTATGAATCGTGAACCGCAAGTCCCCTCACCTTCCCATTTGGCATGTTCTGTATGTGCCACAAATTATTGTTAGCACATAAAGCTCAAGAAAAAGAACCCTTATGTAAACAGTGAGAGAGCTGGATAAAAGCTGGCTAAATCTTTCGCGGTTTATATTGTGGTGCTTGCAACAAACATTTTTTGATCACAACAGGAAATCAACGTGAAATCTTGAATCGGTGATCGCAATCACAAACCCCAGGATCCAAGTCACAAACAGCAATTATTGTTTCTCAGGACTGTTTAACCCTGGGAGAATTACAAAACAATATTCCACAAAACTGGATTAAAGATACTCATCATGGGAATCAAGGGATCTCAAGTTTAATCACATGCATAACTGGCATTAATATTAACTTCCACTCCATTCACTGTAAACAAGAAAACATATCTGATGCAGTTTTAATACATACAAGAAGTTGTGCAACTGGCTTTCAACTTCAAGTCTTGATTTGTTTTGTTCTTGTAATTAGGTAATCTTCTATGCAATTCTTTTATTGACCACAAAGAAATTTCATCTGACTGATGCAAAGAAGTTTATTAGTAAGATCAGATAGCTTAATATTGGTGTTTAGAAAATATCCAAGTGTAAACTGTGCCTCTGCAGGGACGACAAGTGGGGAGGCATGTGAGAGGAAGAGTGATATATAGCTCTACATAGATCCAAAATGGTAAAGATCATTTCTTCCTATCAATTAAATTAAGACATACAACTTTCATATAACTTTTATTTTGTAATATTTGTAAGATGTGATAATATGACTAATTTCAACCAAATTAAGTCCTTAAGAACATTTTCTTTGATAGAAGTGGGCACTACAATATTACACTTGCTTTAAATATTGTTCAAAGTTTGTTCAAGTATCATTTCTCCTTTCCCTTCATATAAATCAGTGATTGGCTATACACAGCTAGGATTATTGCATTGACAGGGAAAGCTCTAATGGCAGTCACCAAAGACCCGGTGTAAAAAATTCTCAGTCCACCCTCCACGTACATCTTAGATATACAGTTCAAAGTTCCAGAGTATATCTTGGTGTGTGCACTGTGGTCTGCCTGTAGACGGCTTTTTACAATATCTGCTGGCATTATAGCCAACCAGCTGATCACACCTGCCATTCCACCTGAGAGCAAGTGCGACAACACAGCACCACGCGCTATGATATCATAGGCATGCAAAACATCCTGCATTCCCTCAAAAGTTCCCATGTACAGAACCTGAGCAGGAATGTCCCGCATAAACATTATGCAGTTTCCACGATACAGACTTTGTATTCCTCCATGTTTATACAAGGCTCTCATGCATTCTATTGGACCTTTGAAGTACTGGTGCGACCCTGTGGATGTAACAAGCACATACATTAATTGACACAATGATAAAGACAATTTATCTAAACAACCACTTGGGACTTTAATGTTTTGATGAAAAAATCTTAACCTCAACAATAAGTGTGGGATACCCAGTCAAATGATTAAATTTTGCAATATAATTTCAAGGTATATGTAGGAGAACCAGTCAACTAGACAAAGAATAAATTTTCCCGAAAATTTCAGCAATCTTCACTTCAGCACACCCTATTTGAATATACATAGTGTACTGGTATTACTGGTATGTGTGCATGTGCATTCAAATGACTGAGAATAGAATTTAAAAAAAAATGCTAATACCCTCAAAAACAAAGTAAGCAATAAATCAAAAACACAGTATGTCAGTTAGGGAGCAAATGTGTACCTGATGAGCAAAGGCACCAACAAAGAATATTTGGATAAGGTAATTAGAATATATACATACAAATTCAATGTTAGTTTACAAGTGTTAGAATTATCCATGCAGTTAATAATTTTACTTACTAATTTTCTTTCCATATGCACATTAATCAGCCAAGTATGTGCTGATTGCAGTAACAGCCAAAGAAGTAAGATCCATGTCCTTGTTTCTTTTTTCCTTTTCAATCAATTTAGTATCACTAGATGTTTTATGCAATAAAGAGAGCCTGTAACATTCCTGCATAATAAAACCATCTACTTTCTCCTTCATTTACTCCCCCTAACCACCCAAAAAAGAAGTTTTTCTTTGCTTGCAATAATAACTGAAACAAGAAAATCAGGCAATAGCCATTTCCAATAGCCATTTCCATTTGCCCAGTGTGTTGGTATTATTTTTGAGATGAAACATTTCTTGTTTACTATTAACGACTACTGAAACAAAAAAGTTGGTCAGAGGGTCAATATGTCACTTAGAGCGTGCATTGATAATTAGGCATTGAAAATGAGTTGCATTATGTTTGATTAAAAAATGACTTGTAGTGTGAATATATATGTCTATCAGACCTAACATGTAAATAGAAATAATTTAGATACTCCAAGGTAATTTCAACTAACTGTAACTATAACATTCAGAAACATATGGCCCAAGAGACAAATTATTCAAATGCACTATACATATATCATACTTGTGATAAATTACTGAAATTAATATATCCTAAGATTACTATTTATAACAGGGGTGGATTGAGACTGTCTTCTGGGTCTTCCGGAAGATGTTGAGATTTTTAAGTTTACTCTGACAAATATCTCATTTTTTCTGTTGGAAGACAGCCAAAAATGGAGGATGAATCAACAAAGATAATTTGGAAGACTGTCAGAAAATATCTCTTTATTTGCCTGCATAATCAGTAATCACAAAAGAAAGAGACATCACTGAACTATGTAAATGGGAGTTAATTCTTCCTTTTAGCTGACAATATTAAACATTAATAATAAATAAATAAATAAATAAATAAATAAATAAATAAAGCTATACCATTGAATACCATTTTGAGATAAAGTTGGCTATGGAGCCACTGGCTACTTACCGTTACCGTGTGGTATCTGAGACTGCAGCACCACTTTTACTACATCTACGGGACAAGCAATAGCCAACTGGGCAGTACCCCCAATGCATCCAGCTATATAAATGTCTCTATAGGAAGGCTGAGTTGTGGTGTCTGGATGCAACCAACGGAGACTGTTTCCATACACACCGAAGAAGACTGAATTAATAGCCCCATATGAAACCAGTGGAAATGAAAGCCCACGGAAGAAGCCCCTTCCCTGAAAAAATGTTTTATTGTCTGTCTTTAAAGTAACGGTTAATGCTCCTTGTATAGCAAATAAACTGATATCTCAAACTTTTTGAATTACGTTCGTAGGTGGATCCAAAGGAAATTGATGGATTCAGTTCTGCCCCCCCCCCCCAAAAAAAAAAAAATCACCTATGACGCACACAAAAGAACTACAAAACCCCATCTTTTTTTTCCAAAAATACCATTTGTTGATAAAATAGATTAAAACATTTTTTGAAATAGGTGGCCATTCTTGTTGATGAAAGTCTAAGAATGAAAAGTATGCAGTCTGTGAAGTTAGCCACTGGTCCAACACCCATAGCCAGTACAATTCTGTTTGGACAAGTCAATTTTTCAGAATGTGTGAATTAAGTGGTTGTTATCATAGTTCAAGAAATTTCTATCGCATCTTACCAGACCATGATGATAGATGTTCTTGATTGCATCCCATGTACCTTTGTAATGATGGCCTGCCAGCTGGGTTTGCATCTGAACCTAATAACATACAAAAGAAGCCAATTTAAACAACACAGTCTTAATACAAATACTATAAATATTGCAAAATACTTCAAGGACTTCATTTGATCTTTTTTCTGTCAGACAAGAACAATTCAGATGCAGACAATTTACTGTACTCAAAATTCAAAGATATCTGTGTTGAGAAAAGATATTTTACTAGGCATAGTTGGAATTGCACCATATTGGTTCATTTTGTTTTACAAGTTTGTCCAAAAAAAATTGCTTCTTCTTCTCTTCACTTATAAAATAACAAATTCATTGACCTTTAATGAAGCATACAAAGGTGGAAGTTTCAGTGAAAATGAAAAGAAAAGCAATAAATCTATGTCGATATACCTAACAAAAAATTCACACTTTGGTATGCTTTTGACAAAAGGCAAGTAAGCATGCACGCATACACACACACACACACACACACACACTGCTTTCACAACATTTGATCTTTTAATGAAAAAAAAGGTCTCTCATCACTAATTAAAATAATATGATTAAAAATTATAGTTGCAAAGAAAAATCATATAAAGAATGATGAATAATAAAAAATAAAAGGATGTATAAAAATAAAAATTTAACCAATTTACTATGAGAAAATTTGAGTATACCTTAGTTGTGTCAAAGGGATGCCCTACAACAAGCCCTGCTATTCCTAAATAAAAACAAATAATAATGAACGCAAAGAAAGCAACTATTCTTCTAATACAATGAACTTCAACCGTACTAGGAAACCAAACCCTAAAACAGCAGTGTTTAGAAGCCCTAGGACTACAGAAAAAGCAACCAAATATATTTTCTAGATAAGAATTTACACCATTTTACCTCATTTTACTATTGGCATCTATACTAATACACATATTTTCCAAATTTAGAAAACAAACAGCTTCAAAATCTTTTGACAAGCAAGTTATATTTAAAAAAAGTCTTAAATACTAATAATATCCTACACTCAACTGAAAAAATAGCATCTAAAATAAAACTATTTGGTGAAGTTACATCATCTACCCAAATTGATTGTATAATCAGGTATTTTACCGCCTAAACATCCTGCTATGTAATCGTTCACACCACCAGTGGCATCCATCCCAAGTATTGCTCTCTGTTGAATCCAATATTACCTAGGGCATTTTCTGGAAAACAAAACAGTCATTTTGAAATACTTCATACATCACCAAAATGCAACCCATAAAAAACTGGATGGTATATCTGAAAGAAAGCAATGAGAGAATCTAACAACCTTAAAAGTCAAATCAGCACCTTGTACTTGACCTATGCAGCAACCAACTGCTTGGTAGATATGTTATTACAACTCGTTTTAACTTAAAATCTGGATTAAAATAACAAAATCATGCTCACAAGTTTGGTATTTCCAAAGCCATTTGACTTCCATTATAAAGAATGTTTGTGCAGCAGAACATAGAGCACATGTTCACTGAAACATTGTGGGAACATCGAGTACAGGGTATGGTATCTTATCTGAAGAAGGACTTCTTATGACTGATGTACCCCTGCCTGCTACTCTACTCTCCCCTAATATATACTCTTGTTTTAAATACAATATTGCAAGGTCTACTGGTATAAAATGCATACTGATACCTACTTGATATATATTTTTTTCATAATTTAAAGGGATAATAACTCTTCGTATGAGATCTATATTTCACAATAAAAACCTTGTGAATAACTCATAGAAATATAATTTATTCTGTTTTACCACAAAAACAGCAGTTATAGCTTTTATTCTGATATCTGAACTTGTCTTTAGACCACGTGACCTCCATTGATGGCTATACTCTGTTAAAATCTCTTAAGAGATTTTAACAAAAAACCAAACTTTTTAGAAAAAAACCAGGGACTAACTTTGAATGTAAAAATGGATTCATTAACCATTGGTAAGTATGGGAAAATTGTTGTTTACTCCAGGAAAATTCATTTTTTGGCCGAAACAAAGAGTTATTATTGCTTTAAGCAAGTTACATTTATTTATTTGTCACATTTACTTATTATCTATTTTGCCAAAATAAATTACATTTCAGAGGCCCATTCCCATAGACATCATTGGTCTATGTGAAGTAATCCAACACCGCAGGGACTCTTGCTGAATGCAATCAGATTAACATGCCTCCTCCTGACATTAAGTAGAATACAGAAAAGCTGGTGATTACACAAGTATGTTGGATACATAAGGAGGTGTGTCATTCAGATAAGCTGATTGCACTCTGGGCAGTCCCTGGATTGATTTACATAGATTGTTGGTGTGAATTAAAATGGGGTCATAGCTGGTTATCCCTTCAGCATCTTCACAAGTATAGTAGACAGGCACATTATAAACTGTTCCCTTTTCTGTTCATAATTCGATGCATACTTGCAGACGATAATCAGTACCAACTGCCCCAGATCAAGTTTGTATTGACCAGATACAAAATTGGGTATGGGGCAAATAAAGACTGGGTTCCCATGCCTAGATCGATCTAACAGGATCAACCCATCTCCATGAGGTTTCTCGCTAAATTGCTTTTAGCTTAAATAGCTTAGATGTCTGGCACGCCTACTGAAGCCGCTAAATGATAGATAATTACCCTCTAACAGCTTCAGTGGGCATGCGAGACATCTAAGCTGCTTAACCTGATAGCAATTTAGTGAGAATCCCCTTGGAAATAGATCGATCCAAAGTTAGTACGATAGGCTCTGGAAATGGTCTCAAAGGCTGCATTCCCAGAGATTTAGATCGATCCAGAAATTAAGATTTAGATCGCCCTATCTCCCTGGGGTTCACGCTTAATTGCAGTCAGCCGATTGCAGTCTGATCCATCTCTGTGGGAGATTCTCCAAAAGCATTTACATGTATACTCCTATGGCATGCATTGCCTCATGCAGAGGGTTCGTAAAAGTTTATGACTGTGTAAAATGTCAAACATTGTACCTGGATTGATCCAGCTTTGCAGGGGATTTTCACATGATTGCTCTAAGGGAGAATCTCCCACAGAGATGGATCAGACTGCAATCGGCTTAGGGAGAAATAAAATCTATGTAACAAATAATAACGTCAATAATAATAATAATAATAAAGTAATAAATTAAAATATGTGTAAAACAGAAATGATCCTGAAATAAAGACCAAGCACCTATTATTAGACTTCAGAATGAAAATGTTGCATATCCAGTCTAGACTTCACGTTTGCCTATACATATACCGGTAGATTCTATGTCACAACTTCACAAGTGACTTAATTATTATTCCAGTATATACCGGTGTAACGTGACAGAGTCCCCATGACAGAAAGTCCGCTTCCCATTCATTTGTGCAGGTAAGTCTCGACCTAAATTTTGACCCACTTACAGTAGGTCAGGCTAACCCTAACCATTATAACTAAATGGAGGGCGAACTTTCTGTTACAGGGACCCTCCGTTTCGTTACACCGGTATGTTTGAGTCGTGCGTCTCTTATCTTCATCAAAACAAACAGACAAATCAGTAGGCAAAAAATAGTGACAATCATGCTTAAATGCAGTGTGTATATGTACCATTTACGGATGCTCTACAATGTACTTAACAACCTTACCCAGGTCAGTTTGCCGGTGGATAGACTGACTGACCTCCTGGTTGCTGTGGCTCGCTGACTTTCGTGTGTATTCGCTTGTCTCCGCCTCCGAAACCGGCAAGCGTGGAACACCGAAATTATGAAACACGAAAATCGTTTGACTCGTGAAACGATTATGAACAAATCCTTCAAATATGGAATGATAACTGTTGAAAAGTTATAGCAAAGGGGGTATATTTTCGATAAGTTTTATGCTCACAAATCTTACTTTTAGCACGTCTTTAGTAGTCTTATCCCATAAAAGAAAGACAACACAAGTGGTTAATCCATGCGGACACACCTCCATATCAGAAATCTTAGCCAATAACTGCCCTGAAAACAAAGACATCTGACCTTGGCCTGCAGCAGCCTGAACAGCTAGCGTCATTGCCATCCAGTTTGGAGTACAAGGTCGTAGATAAAAATATGAGATGTGACTCAATATCTTGAGATAAACAACTACTGATCTCTAGTGCATCTGAAAGTGAAAGATCGAGAGAAGCGAATAAGGGTAATGTGGTAGAGCATTTAGCAGAAAACAAGGAATTATGGCGCTGGATTTTGTGGCGGGCTGCCTTGGAGGTACATATATTCTCTACACTATTTTATGTTTTAATTTTAAAAGAAGATAATGTAGTATATACGCAGCACGGTTTATAACAGTTAAGAGCCCCCCACCCTTTTTTGCATACTAAAAAAAAACGTGATTGTATCTTACTGAAAAAATATTGAGATAATGTTGATTAAAATATTGTTTTTGTTTTGGGAGAAATTGTGTGGAATTACTTTGTTCTTGCCAAAAAAATTGCCATGCAAACACAAACAACTGATTTAGAAGCATCACTTCAGTTCTATCCTAATGTTTTAATGGGCTGTTTTTCCTTTTTTTTTTTTTTTTTTTTTTACAATGACAATCGGTATTGCATCAGCTATCAATGTATGATTTGTTATTTACCAAACCTCCCAAATGTGAAAATGCAGATAGGATGTTCAGATAGCTTTAATGTTAGAGTTCTTTGCATTGATTTATGTGAAAGATGTGGGGTCAGTGTCTCCTGTTCTGTTTACTGCATGGAAGTCAATTTTTAAAACTTTAAAATTTTGATTAGGACAAACCAAATTAATAATCTGATCAGTAAGTGCTGCTGACCCTAATTTTTTTTTTTTTAATTTAAATAAATCGGAAAATCTTGACCCCAGGAAGAATCTTGATGCTGCTGTTTTGAGTCCATTTTTATGCTCAAAAATAGCCCAAATTTTGGATTCAAAATCCCCTCCCCTCCCCCCCCCCCAAAAAAAAAAAAATCATGACCGAGTCTGAATTTTAGCTGCTGCAACCA
Source organism: Lingula anatina (assembly GCF_001039355.2). The sequence goes on along the minus strand of NW_019775933.1, from coordinate 152,516 downwards.
TATAACACTACACAAGTGACTCTATAATATACCAGCATATACCAAAAACAAAAGTGATTTTGTCTACCAATATAATAGAACAGCCACTAGTTGTATGAGTAATCAGTGTTAGTCGGAATGCAAATACCACTTACGATAAACTATGAACCGGATGCATGCACTTGTGTTTATTAAGCTAGCCGCATAAACTGAGTTCTTTAATATTTATTTGCAGATGTCATGTATTTCCATCTTGTATATGTAACAAAAAATTATATTTTTGTAACTGTGAATACCCCTGGTTCTTTGTGGTCATTGCATGTTTATTGTTACAGGGTGTGCTGGGGTTCTGGTTGGCCATCCATTTGATACTGTGAAGGTAAATTATATTAGTGTTCTGAATAACAAACTGTTGTGCAATTTGATGGACTCAAAAAGATTCAAAACAAAGCTCAATAGCAAAAGAATTACAGTGGACTTGGTGTGAGATAATTTTGTACTGTATTATGAAACTGAGCCTGGACTATAATTTAAATACTCTAGAATGTGGTGAGAAGCCATTAGTGACAGAAGTATTAATATTATTCCTTTGTGGATTATGAGAGACTAGCAAATGTGAATATATAATGCATTTACATCAGAATAATGCCCATGTTATGTTTGGAAAACACTGTCATTGTGTCAGGGTTTTTTAGCTGGACCATGAAATGGTCGTGTTTCCTTTGATCTTGACATAATCACCAGAATGATAATTAAGAATTTGCATGCTAATCAGTGTCTGTCTCTCTGTATGTCGGCCTACTTGTTTCATTTTTGAAGTCAAGTATGTTTTGGGTTTGAAGTTTCTCTGTGACCCCATTCCCATATCTAGATCGATCTAGCAGGATTAACTCATCTCAAAGGGGTTTCTCCCTAAATAATAAGCACCATAAGCGGCTATGATGTCCGGCATGCCTACTGAAGCTTTAAGGGAGCAATTAACTATCATTATGCAGCTTCAGTAGGAATGCCAGACACCTAAAATGCTTAATCTGAATGCAATTTTGCGACAATCCCCTTGGAGATCTTGGTGGTATCATATTGCGTAATAACAAGTGAACATGTTACTGAGCAATGTCACGGGTTCACAACTTCACACAGGCTTGTAAAGATCTTCAATACTTGATAACTGACAAAAAACATCCTGTCTGGTCTAGATAAGAGTTGTTTTATTTATTTCAGGTACGGCTACAAACACAAGATCCAGCAAAACGTCTTTATAAAGGGACTTTTGAATGCTTCAGGACCATTGTAGCAAAAGAATCTGTGAGTTTATAAACATAAATGTTGATATTGATAATAACCCTAGACCTTATAAATGGTTTAAGAATTTATTAACACTACCCATTTTTACTACAAACACCCATATTAACCACCAAACCCACAAACGAACCAGCACACCTTACAATTATTTAGCACCAACAAATGGATAGCTAGCACTAACATTTATCCGCTCTAGTAGTGCTGGTTAATTTGTGGGTTAGGTGGTTAATACGGGTGTAAGTGCTCAAAGATCTGCAGGTAGTGCTAGTAAACGCCTAATCCATTTATAAGGCCTGAACCTATGAGTTTTTAAGCCTACAGTAGCATACACATTAGCTTTAAATAAGATCTTTACTGGGATTTGATGTATCCTCTGATATCACAGGGGTCTCTAGTATAGTGTACAAAATTGAAGAAGAGACCCTGTGGGAATTGAGATGATCATCTTGTCTACTCTTAGGTCATATTCAAAACAGATGATCCACAGACTAACCGATCTGCTGACTGAATATGACAGACCCCACGTAATTTCCTAATGGTCTCCAAGCCTCCACATGGATTAAATCTTGGCTTCGGGTTTTAATTGCAAGGCCCCTGTGGGGATGGCACATCTGGTTGTAGCAACGAGTGTGCACTATTTTGCAAGAAAAAATTTATTTCTGCTAATTTGTAGCTATATTGCAAGCAAATTTGCTGCAATTTCACTTCGAATTTGCAGCAGGCCTGATGTTTTGCTAAGGGTAAAAGGTAACTTCCAACCCCTGTGGTCAGAGGGTTGATTCAATGAGGGCCGTGCAATCAAATATTTAGGTCACAATGTGACATTTGCTCCAGCCCTGCCATACCTTTATTTACTGATGAGGTCAGGCCATCAGTTTTGGTAAAATTCATGCATTTATTAGACCAAATAGACAGTAAACCTGCAATATTTTTCAACTCCCTTTTTTGCATGTCCAAATAGTTTTCACTTTTTAAAAATCATGTTCATTAATAATCATGAATATACTTAAAAGTATATTCATGATTTTTAATGAACACAGATTTATTAAGTTGGACTTTATATCTTACTCTTACTAAATACATATTTGTGAAAGAAATTGCTTTAATCACTGTAATCATGTTCCAGTACTATTGAATTAAAATTAATGTTTTATGTGATGTGTAACGAACAAATATTTGGGTCGACAATATTTTGACAGGATCAACAGCATATAGATTTAAGCTGATCCAAATTTCCATCAATACCTTCAGAGTTTTCACCATGACTTTCTCTATGATATCACGAAATACTAATAACTCTTTCAGTCAGCATTTGAGATATTGGTATGTAAATGCATTTTTCTTTTTTTTGGAAATTACTAGTATACAATTTGTGAACCATGGTATGTTTTTAGGCACTTGGATTATACAAGGGGATGGCTTCTCCACTTTACGGATTAGCACTTATCAATGCCATAGTCTTTGGAGTCCAAGGAAATGTTCAGAGAAGAATGGCAAATCCAGATACACTAAAGAGCCACTTCTTGGCAGGTGCTACAGCTGGTCTTGTACAGTCTGTAGTGTGTAGTCCCATGGAACTGGCCAAAACAAGGATGCAGATTCAAGGGCAGGGTGAATCAAGAACACAGTTCAAAAGCACAAAACATTTGTATACAGGCCCAATTGATTGCCTGAGGAAGATCTACAAAGCACATGGGATTCCTGGGGTGTTTAAAGGTTTTACTCTCACCGTTGTGAGAGAAACACCCAGTTTTGGAATTTATTTTGCTACTTATGAGTATTTGTGTAGAAAGATGGTAGAGCAACCTGATGATGATGTGAGTATGTTAGGCTTGTTAATGGCGGGGGGCTTCAGTGGTATGGCTTCGTGGATTGCTACTTACCCTGTTGATGTTATCAAGTCTCGGATACAAGCTGATGGGGGTAGTGGTCAAAATCAGTATAAAAATGCTTATGACTGTTTCCAAAAATCTATTAAAGCTGAAGGGCATGGGTGCTTATGGACTGGGCTAAACTCTACTCTACTAAGGGCCTTTCCAGTAAATGCTGCAACTTTTACTGTGGTAGCACTTTTCCTGAGGTCTGTGCGTCCAAGTGAGGATGAGACAATGGAAACGATATCGGGTCATCACCACACAAAACTGGGCAGTGAAATCCACACTGTGGACAGAATAGCTGGGGCAACGGCTACTGAAATATAGTGTGTAAAAATTGAAAAGATAGGTAACTAGTGAATTGTCACTTGACAAACACTTGATAAACATTGATGTAATGGCATAAGTTTACTTTTTGCAGCAAAACTGTGACTTCAACTCATAGAGCCAAAGATGAGTTTTTTTTTCAGAATTGTCGATTTAACAGATCAATAGATTAACATGCTGCCTCTTGTTTCCAACATACTGATATAATCTCCAGCTTTTCTGTTAATCAGTAAAACTGATTGCATTTAGCCACAGTCCTCGCAGACTTGTATCAATCTGTGTACGTATATAGTTTCTATGGGAATGAGCCCCTAGTGCATCTTAATAGCTTGCATCATTCATTCACGAGGTGGCATAACATGATTTATGGAATTTTAACCAATATACAGATACTCAGATGCACTGATGTGTTTAGAGTGCCATTTTAGCGTAGTTCTTCACCTGTTATTGTGAAAACCACTTATCTCTTTATTATTTTGTGAGCCATGAATTGCATTTATGGTATAGGTATACTTGGAGGTTGAAGTGGATGGAATGGGGTTCCACCAATACCATGGCAGGAGTGAATTTAATCTGCCTACCTTTCATGTTTTGGCAAACCTACTTGGCGTTGTGTACACATGGTGATTCCACTATCAAAAATACAAGGCCTTATTGGCCTTGTTAACCATTTTATTCATTTTCTCTGGTCTAAACAGGTCTTACCAAATTCCAAAACAAAGAAATGGACAATTCCTCCAGTGTATAACCCCTCCCGCCCCTCAAAAAAAAAAAAAAAAAAAAAAAAAGTCAAAAGCCAGTCTTGACGGTCAGTAGCCGAGATGACTGATTTTATTTCACTTCACTGGAAGGAGGCTTGTTTATTTGATATCATATTAGCTGGGGGTAAATGGATCATTAAGTTTGTAGCACGTCATGCAATGGAGCTATGATGTTCAAAGCCTATGTGAAAGTGACTGAAACTGGTCGCTACTGTGATTTAAGCAGTCTCTGTTGGGAACTGGCCACTACTTATAAACTGAGACACTTGGTATTGTTACACTCATTGAATTTTACGTGTAAGTCACATTTTCAGTATCCTCACGGTAGTTTTCTTTACTCAAAGAACAAAGTTTATTTCAGCTTTGATACACTCTTATTTCTTTAAAAAACACAGTGCACTGTATATATACATTTAACAGTTAGTCTTTTCATTTAAGAATCTCAGTGTGCCTTAAAAGCTGGTTGTGATGCCTTGTGATACAGTTCCAGTTTTAGGGTGGTTCCATGTCCATTTTTGTAGCAAGTCATATATATGGCTAGTTGGAAGAAAACAGTTTTAGTTTGTTGTATCAGTATTCAAGTGAAATTAAGTCAACAACATAAGGCAGCTGAAGTTGTCATCAACAGCAAAACAATTTAGTTATACCTGTTGCCTTTTAGGACATTCTCAAATCAAAATTTCTTTATTCTTCTTCTTCTGCTTATTATTATTATTATTATTATTATTATTATTATTACCTTACATAAGCTCACAGAAGTTTTAATTTCCAGTTACAGTGAAGGTAAATTGTTTTGTTTATTGAATGTCCCTTCCATCCATAGATGCTACTGCCAAAGTCAACTTCTTATGTAATAAAATAGACTGCACTTAAAGAGGTTTATTTTTAATGTGTCTCCACTTCTCAATTTAACACTTTCAAATACATCGAAATATTACAGTCTTTATATAACAGTTGTATGCATTTACAGTCAGTTTGACTTTAGATGGGTAATCCTGGTATTTAACATTAGGAGTTGGCTTTCTTAGTTTTTGCTTAATTTTTGTCACATAATAAATAGAGACCCTAGTTTGGGGTTCAGTTGTTGAGGGAATGTGTGAATATATTATGCTTAAGTTGCTTTCTGTAATCATACCTTTATAAAACTTCGCACTTCTAAGATGCTGAATGGACTTTATTAAGGCTCCAGCTGTTATTTTACTATGCAGATACACTGATAATATGAAATTTTTGCTCTGTTATTAAACTTTTAGTAGGATAATGGTGAAGCACTATCACATGAACTTGAGTCCCATATCCATCTGTGATTCATTCACACATGTATTTCAATTAATTTTGCAGTGATTGTTTTTCAGAAATATTTATCACATGTATAAAACCTCAAATAACAAGTATGAGTTGTATGAAAATAAATTAAAATTCTAATCATCAAGAAACTATAAGTTTTAAATGTGCCATTGAATACTTTTTTTTTTTGTTATCATGGATTTTCTGTATTACACAAAATGTGGAATGTTCTCTAAGTGAAATTTGCAAAAGGTCACTGTATGTATTAAGTATAAAAAAAGTACTTATCAAAAACAGAATGGATTTGAAATATACTTGGTAATAATATTTTACTTGCTTAAAGCATAATTTTGTTGTGGTATTCTAGATTACATGGAAGTACACAGTTATGGTTTTGAAACTTACAGCTGCCAAGACATTGTGACATGTCAGGACTCAGCAGTATTATTTTGAATTGTATAAATAAGGCATACTACTGAAAAAATTTATTCTATTCAAACAGAATTGCAATACGTTGTTCTTTGCAACTGATATAATTGTTTTCAATACCTAATAAATACATTGTATTTTTGAGAATGGTGTTTCATATTTTCCTTTACAAAGAAGAACTACTGTAGTTATGCAGTGGAATGTAATATTTGCTGATAACTAGTTCAAATTGTGAAGAAAGGATGCAAAGTGATATTTTTAAATATCTCTGTGAAATATTGTCATACTTTAAGGCAAAAGTGAGAAACTTTGTGATTGATTAACATTTATGACTGTAACATTTTGATCAACTAAACTTCAAAATTTAAACAAAAGAGAGGAAATTATACCATAGATGCTTTCATTCGGAGACTTGTTGAAACTTGATTTCTAGACACGTGCAAAGTAAGCAATCCAACTCAAAGGTACTTCAGCTCCATTGATAACTTTTGCAAGGTGTAATTTTTAGCCTACTTGTACTGCAAGAGATTATCATGCTGTAAATAAACATAAGGTGTTTGTGATCTGCCTCTTTGAACTGGTTATACTGTGGTTTAAGAAGAATTTCAACAGGTAAATGTAACTACCATGGTGCATGAGTTAAACCCTAACCAATTTTGATCATAAAAAGGACAATGGTAATTTTCAACCCAGCTTAAAGATCTTCTCTTCTTGACTTTATTAAGGGCTCATTCCCATTGAAACAATCATTTTACGTAGTTCGATTCAACTCCCCGGAGATTCCTGCTGAATGCAATCAATGTAAAAGATTAACACACATCTTGTTTCCAGTGCACTCATATAATCACCAGCTCTTCTGAATTCTACTCAACACTAAGAAAAGATGTGTCTATCTGTTAATCTAATTGCATTCAGCAAGAGTCCCCGCAGAGTTGGATCGATCTACGTAGGAGAATAGTTTCATTGGGAATGAACCCAATTTCTCTTCTGTATGCCTGAACAGCAAAACTACACAAAAATAACATTTATAAGGACCATGTTCATTTGAGCTTCAATGATACAACTGACCACACAATCTCCCAATAGTGTATTAGTTTGTAGTTTAAAAGCATAAGCTAACATCCACTTTTGATGCTGCTGCAAAGAGCTGATAAATATTAGCAGTATCTGCTTTTGATTCCCCTGCAGAGGTCACTGACATCCATATCTTTAACTTTGGAGTCAAATAAGGTGACAAGCTATGCCCAGCTCTATACACAAATGATGGACTAGATAAATAGACAGTGTCCGTGTTAACTGTATACTGTATTTGGATGAACTGGTCACACAAACAAAGGCATCTAAAATCTTACAGGGGGCTTTATTTAATGTTGACATATTTGTCTGTAGCAAAATTTATTAGTAAGATAATGATAAAACCCAAATAATTGGTAACAAATACACAAAAAATCCCATCCATTTTAATTGTATCTCTTTACAATGTATATTGTATAACGCTACAATTATTTTTTCATTTAGAGAGCCTTCAAATGTAAAAACATTTCTGTACTCAATAAAATTCTTATTGTTATTATTTCAAGGAATTTTCAATAGGCATTTATCTAAAATATAATTATACTTAAAGACATGATCTTTAACAGTTAAGTTAACTACTCACTGAAGGTTCACAAAAAGCACCAAGATGGTGAAATAAGATGCTGTAAAGGTAGTTTAAAAAGTCCACGAAGAACGATAATGAGATGATTTATTCTCAGCTAAAAGGTTTTTATTTACCCCTGAATCTTTATATTGCACTATGGATCTGAATAAAGCGTGCTGATTCTGTAGGACTGGTGAAATTTATTTTCATCTATTTTTCTCCTGTATTTGTGCAGCTGATGGACCGTTCAGCCCAAAGCCATAGAAGAATAAAAACTGTCATATTTCAAGAAGGGGTCTAATGATTGTGCCAGACTGCACATCAAGACAAATGTTCCAAAAAGTTCACCTAACACAATGCCTCCTAATGCAATCAGGAAATAATTTGGGTTGAAAAGTTGGAGAGCTATGAATCCATACTTGATGTAAAACAGATTTTAATTAATCAACTAGTCTAATTCAATCACTTTGAATTGATTATCAAGACAATCATACAAACACACACATAGTTTGTCTAAAATAAATGAATATGTTCAAAAGACAATACATGCCCTATGGTGAGCTCATACATGTGAAATATGAAGTGGGTTGAAACAAAATCCATGAGCAAACAACTGAGGAAATAAAAGTTACTTTATAAGCCTCTTTTCAGGATCAGCGTCTAGTCTATATGGTGAGCTTGTGCTTGTGAAATATGATGTTGGTTGGGAAAAAAAAAACATAAGCAAACAACCTACCAGGATACAAAAGAAAGATTATGATGCAAGACTGGTTTATAAATAGACAATTAATTGAAAAAAAAGTCACTCCCATTGTTCAGTTATAAGATAAACAGACAAATTTCAGTAAACATCTAAACATTTTAAATTTTCAACATTTACATGTTGCTGCTTTCAAAAAATATATTGCTGCTTTCAAAAAAGAAAATCAATGACTTTCATAATAATAATCTGATCATGTTGCCTATAGAAAGAAACCTGCCTTTTACCACTCAGCAAATTTGAAGAAAAAAAATCCACAAATGTATACAGACACATATAGTGTCTGTCTATTAAAATGAAATAATGCAGTCAGTGCATTCCTGAAATCAATCTATATGGTAGAGTGTATGAGTACAAGGTGTGCATATTTTCACACTTATTACATTGCAAGTTAATGTACAGATACATTTTTTTCAGAAATGGTTATTTTTTCTTTTCTTATAGTTTTATTTATTTCTTGCTACAGAAATAAAATGGTTTTAAAATAACAGCTCGTTTTTAAAAGCTGAAGAGGTGTGTGTCCACAAGGATATGTAATGCAAATACAACTAACTAGCTTCCAAAAGGCAAGTCCTATAATGCTATCAACTTTATAAACTTATTGGGTTTTTGATCAATGCCAAAGTGTATTTGCTTAATCATTTAATAACTCAATCAATTCTGAATGTCATTTTGTATATAAATTAAATTGTTAAAACCTATCTTAATTGAAACTTAGAGAGACGAGCCAAGTAAGTTTTATTGCCTTTCATCTCTTCATTTCCCTTTCATATAGTTTGTAGTTATATGCTTCAAAGCCTTCTTACGCAGTTTTCAAGGGATCAAATTATTGACCCTATTTGAATTTGAATTAATACAATAACTGAATTGAAAAGCATCAAACTGATTAAAGTCAAATTCAAAAAGAGCTTTTATACTTTCTTTGAACACAGTTTTTGAGGTTTAGAGAGTTGAGAAGAAGTGGATATTGAATGAAAACAAATGCAAATGTGTGGATTTTTTTCTGTCTTCAAATATCAGGGCCGCAGCCAGGGGGGTTCTGGGGTTCGAAAGAACCACACTTTTTGCTGGGAAAAGGTCGACTCTGGGTACAATTTGATCTATGTACATGAGGATTTTATGGTAAAAGGTCCACTTTTTCAGAAAACGAACCCCCCACCCCCATGAAATTGCTGGCTACGGACGTGAAAATCATGACTTAAACTTAATCGTACTTTCAGCATGCCTTTAGTACTCTTAAGGAATAAAGGAAACAAAACAAAAATGGGATCATCCATGCGGACACACCTCCCTTTGAGAAATCTTAGCCAATAAATATTCCGAAAACAAAGACCTCTGACCTCTGACCCTGCAGCAGCCTGGATCCAGTTTGGAGCACAAGGTCATAAATAATAATGGGGAATTGAACTCAATTTCTTGACATAAACAAGTATTGATCTCCACTACATCTGAAAGTGAAAGAAGGAGAGAAGTGAACAGGGGTAATGTGGTCGAGCATTTAGCAAAAAAACAGATTTATGGCACTGGATTTTGTGGCGGGTTGCCTTGGAGGTACATATTTTCTAGTAGTAGTACTAGTAGTAGTATAAGTTGTATTTTATGTTTATTCCCAGATAGCATACAAATGTCCGCCCAACATTGCCTTGGTTGACCAATGGTTAACTTTGGCTGAACATCTTTGGCCAACATTGGCCCAATGGAAGTAAATTTCAATACAAAGACTGGGTTAACATACCTAGATTGATCTAACAGGATCGATCCATCTCTAAGGGGTTTCTGGCTAAATTGTCTAAGATGACTGTCACGCCTGCTGTAGCTGCTAAACGATAATTAAATACCCTCTAGCAGCTTCTATAGGCATATAACAGACATCTAAGCCACTTAAGTTGATTGTAATTTGGCAAGAATTCTCCTTTTGGAGATAGATCGATCCACAGTTAGTTAAGATAGGGTCTAGGAATGGTCCCTAACACATTGCCAACATACATGTATTCCCAATCAAACAATGTTGGCCCTACATTGGGCCAATTAATAGCCAACATTTGTCCAGAAATTACCCAACTTCTTACCAACAGTGTATTTACGTTAGCCCAACTTAACCATCAATGGTCGAACCTCAAACCAACAATGCACTCATGTTGGTCCAACAGTGGACCAATTATAATCATATTCTGCAATTTGCACAACAATTAATGACCCAGCCTAAAACCAGGGGCTCAGTGATTTCCAGTGACCCAACACTTAAGCTAAAGTGGAAATAATTTTCTTTGGAATCACATAATTAAACATGTCTGATGCATGGTTTGACTGAAAAATAAGCAACCTGACTGATAGATGGATTCTTCAGAGGACTTGATCTGCCTGTGATTGTAGTCTTTATTAAATACAGGTTATTATACCAAACTAATTATTACGTCAACTGTTCTTTCTGGTTCTTAACCAACAAGACACGGAGACACACAACAACATGTTGACACTTCACTCGGCTTATTTCCAACTCTTTGCACATGCATACAACAGTAATAACATAACATAACATGTAAAAACTACATATCTCTTCTAGCTTTAGATTTTTTACCTTTAACATAAATTACAACAACCATTCTTTAAACTATCTGTAACAAACCAAACTGACTATTATGTCAACTGTACTTTCTGGTTCCTGACCAACAACACACGGAAACCCACAACAACAGGTGTTGACACTTCACTGTGTTTATTCCCAATTCCTTGTGCATGCATACAACGGTAATATCATCACATGTAAATGCTACATTGATCATCTACACCACACCTGGAAATTCATAAAATACTAAGTCTGCGTTCACATGAAAAATCTATTTTCTAAAAATCTAAAAATCTATTTGCGGTATCTTGTGATCACGGTCTGTGCCCTGAATACCCCGCGGCGTAAATACTGGCAGCGCCAAGAATTAATTACAGCTTTGGAAGTAACTGGCTCGCGCTGCCTGTAATTACGATGTGGGGTAATCAGGGCACAGACCGTGATCACAAGATACCGCAAATAGATTTTTAGATTTTTAGAAAATTGTTTTTCATGTGAACGCAGCCTAATTGTTGATAAAACAAAAAGATTAGTAATTTTGAACTGTTAAATAAATTCATAAAACTACATAGAACAAATACCTTACACAACTTAAAACATGATTTAAATAGAAAAGAGACTTTTTATAAATATATTTTAACAGTAAAGTTAAACAATCAAGTGTGTCCTAACTGTCATTTAATACCTACCCCCCTCCCAAGGAGGAAATGCAGAAAAGGATATCAGAATTAAAGCTTTTATGTTAGAGTTCTTTGCAGTGATTTATGTGAAAGATGTGGAGTCAGTGTCTTCTGTTCTGTTTACTGCATGGAAGTCAATTTTATAACTTTTGATTAGGACAAACAAAATTAATAATCTGGTCAATGAGTGCTGCTGACCCTAATTTTTTTTTTAATGGCTTATTTAAATAAATCAAAAAATCTTAACCCAGGAAGAATCTTGATGCTGCTGTTTTGATTGCATTTTTATGCTCAAAAATAGCCCAAATTGTGGATTCAACATCCCCTCACTCCGCCTACCCCCCCCCCCCCCCCAAAAAAAAAAAAAAGAATCTTAAATTTATTAGTAGATGTCATGTATTTCCATCATGTATTAGTAACAAAAAATTATATTTTTGTAACTGTGAATACCCTTGGTTCTTTGTGTTCATTGCATGTTTATTGTTACAGGGTGTGCTGGGGTTCTGGTTGGCCATCCATTTGATACTGTGAAGGTAAATTATCATATGAAAAACAAACTGTTCTGCAATTTGATGGACTCAAGAGCATGAAATGGTTGTGTTTCCTTTGATGTTGACATAACTACCAGGATGATAATTATGAAGTTGCTTGCTAGTCAATGTCTTGTCTAACTGTCTGTCAGCCTATTTGTGTTTCATTTTTGAAGCCAAGTTTGTTTTGGGGTTGAAGTTTCTCTAAGAATGGCAGTATATCTTACCTATAGTAATAACAAATAAGAATTTGGATTCTACCATTCAGAATAGATGATCCGAGTACGAAATACGGCAGATCCCACTTCAGATGTGATGCTGCTAATTCCATGGTCTCCCCGCCTTGACACGTGCCTTCACTACAGGGACCTAGCAAGTAAACCATCGGAGCCGAGATGTCATCCGTTTAATAGTGCTTGTGAAGGTGGGGACAACCTCGGGAATCAGTGGCATCGCTTTTGAAGTGGGGTCAGCCATATTTATTTGACGGATCAATTAGTGCTCTATTCTGAATGGCCCCACAGGTCACAGGTTCACCCAGGCTTGTAGACTTAAAAACTATAGACTAAGGGTGCATTCCCAGAGATTTAGATCAATCCAGAAATTTAGATTTAGATTGACCTAACTCCCTGGGGGTACACGCTAAATTGCGGTCAGCCGAGCGCACCATAGTTAGTTCCCCCCTTACAGCTTTTAGTAGGCGGGACAGGCGCTTAAGCCGGCTAAGTTGACAGTAATCTAGTGAGACTCCCCACAGGGATAGATCAATCTAAAATCTATGGGAATGGGGTCTAAAAAAAAGCATCCAGTCTGGTCTAGATAAGAGTTGCTTTTAATTTTTTTTATTTCAGGTACGGCTGCAAACACAAAACCCAGCAAAACGCCTTTATAAAGGGACATTTGGATGCTTCAGGACCATCATAGCAAAAGAATCTGTAAGTTTATCTTGATATTGATAATGAACCTGTGAGTTTTTTAACACTACAGAAGCATACACATCAACATTAAATAAGATCTGAACTGGGAGATAATCCGCAGAGTAACTGATCTGCAGACTAAACATGGCCTACCCTACTTAAAAGCAGAGCTGCCTAATTTCCTGATGGTCTCCCTACCTCCACATGGATTCAATTTTGGCTTCAAGGTTTAATTCCTAGACCTTTGAAGGGATGGTGTGTGTGGATGCAGGAAGATCATCGGGGGATCAGGCAGCTTTGCTTTTAAGAGAGGTCCACCATATTAAGTCCGTGGATCAGTTAGTCTGCTGATCATTTGTTCTGAATATGGCCATATGTTACTACATGAACCTCACCCTTACCTGCCCCTAAAACAATGACTCAATAGCAGAGAAAGACAATTGTTGGGTGGGTGTAATCCTGCCCACAGTTGGGCATCTGGAATCAGTCTGAGTCCATGCCTGACCTAAACAGTTAACTGTTAATACATTACCTAACATGGATGTAGGTCTGAGTCCATGCTTGACCTAAACAGTTGTTAATACATTACCTAACATGGATATAGCTATGTGCTTCTCAACACTTTAATGGGTGAAATTCCTTGCACCAAGGACTACATAGGGTATCTCTCATGAGGAATGCATTCTGCTTGACCATTTCAATCTTTGACATAATAACAAATTATCGTTATTATGACCAAGTTTCAATCAATACAGTAATCTGGGTCTCATTTGCTCAAGCCTTTCTTTACCTTTATTTACTAATGAGATCATGCAGGCCAACAGTTTTGATAAAATTCATGCATTTATCAGACCAAATAGCAAGAAACCTGCAATATCTGTCAACTCCACATTTGACATGCCCAAAAATTTTCTGTTTAAGTATAGTCATGATTTTTAACAAACACAGATTTATTAAATTAGACTTTATATAAAATCTTTAGTCTAAGTTGCTCTGGTATATTTGGGAAGAGATTGTTTTATTCACTACAATCAGATTCAAATACTAATAAGTTAAAATCAAGTCATTATTATGTATGATATGTCGCAAAAAACTATTTGGGCCAACATCTAGACAGGACCAGCAACACTGATTTCAGCTGGTACCAATTTCCAGCAATACCTTCAGAGTTTTGCCATGATTGACCTTATGTTATCACAATTTGTGAACCATTCTATGTTTTAGGCACTTGGATTATACAAGGGGATGGCTTCTCCACTTTACGGACTAGCACTTATCAATGCCATAGTCTTTGGAGTGCAAGGAAATGTTCAGAGAAGAATGGCCAATCCAGATACACTACAGAGCCACTTCTTGGCAGGTGCTACAGCTGGCCTTGTACAGTGTGTAGTGTGCAGTCCCATGGAACTGGCCAAAACAAGGATGCAGATTCAAGGGCAGGGTGAATCAAGAACACAGTTCAAAAGCACAAAACATTTGTATACAGGCCCAATTGATTGCCTGAAGAAGATCTACAAAGCACATGGGATTCGTGGGGTGTTTAAAGGTTTTACTCTCACCATTGTGAGAGAAACGCCCAGTTTTGGAATTTATTTTGCCACTTATGAGTTTTTGTGTAGACAGATGGTAGAGCAACCTGATGATGATGTGAGTATGTTAGGGCTGTTAGTGGCTGGGGGCTGCAGTGGTATGGCAGCATGGATTGTTACTTACCCTGTTGATGTTATCAAGTCTCGGATACAAGCTGATGGAGCAAATGGTCCAAATCAGTACAAGAATGCTTATGACTGTTTCCAAAAATCTATTAAAGCTGAAGGGCTAGGGTGCTTATGGACTGGGCTAAACTCTACTCTTCTAAGGGCCTTTCCAGTAAATGCTGCAACTTTTACCGTGGTAGCACTTTTCCTAAGGTCTGTGCGTCCGAGTGAAGATGAGACCATGGAAACTATATCTGGTCATCACCACACACAACTGGGCAGTGAAATCCACAGTGTGGATAGAATAGCTGGGGCAGCAGCTTCTGAAATATAGTCTGTAAAATTGAAAAGACAGGTAACTAGTGAATTGTCACTTGAAAATTGACGTAAAGGCATACTTTTACTTTTTGCAGCAAAATTATGACTTGGACTGCATTCCTACACATTTTTAGATCAATCTATCCTCGTGGGGAGTCTCACTAGATTACTGTCAGCTTAGTCAGTTTAAATGTCTGTCCCACCTACTAAAAGCTGTAAGGGGGTAATTAACTTCTGTGCGCGCTCTACTGACAGCAATTTAGCATGAACCCCCAGGGAGTTAGGTTGATCCAGATGGATCGATCTAAATCTGTGGGAATGCAGTCTAAGATGGTGGTACAATATCCAGAGGCAGTATTGCCTTTCTGATCCCCTAGTTTGATATCATATTAGCTGGGGGTGAATTGGGAATTAAGATTGCAGTCCATGTCAATGCAATGGAGCCATGATGTTCAAAGCCTATGTGAAAGCGATTTTGTGAAAATGGAAGCTACTGTGATATGAGCAGTCTCTGCCAAGAACTGGCCACTACTTATTGAAGGAGACACTTCATATTGTTACACTCACTGTATTAAGGTTACATGTAAATCACACTTTCAGTTTCCTCACAGTGGTTTTCTTTACTCAGAATTTTTTATCAAAGAATTTTTTAAGAACAAAGTTAATTTCAGCTTTGATACACTATTATTTCTTTGAAAAACAAAATTCACTGTATATGTATCTTTATCATTCATTCCAGAATCTCATTGTGCCTTAAAAGCATGTTGTGATGCCTTGTGATACAGCTCTAGTTTTAGGGTGGTTACATGTCTGTTTTTGTAGCAAGTTGTATATATATAAATAGTTGAAAAAGATTTAGTATGTTATATCAGTCTTGCAAGTTGCAGTTGTATGCATTTACATTCAGTTACTGAAATCTGACTTAAGATGGATAACCGTGATATTTAAGATAAGGTGTAGGTTTTCTTGGCTTCATTCCATCTTACTTAATTTTTTCCACAGAATAAATAGAGACCCCTAGGTTGGGGTCTGTATTTAAGATAAGGTGTATGCTTTCTTGGCTTCATTCCATCTTACTTAATTTTTTCCACAGAATAAATAGAGACCCCTAGGTTGGGATTTAGTTGTTGAGGGAAAGAGTAAATATATTATGTTTAAGCTGCCTTTTGTAATCATAGCTTTATGAAACTTTGCACTTCTACAGTAAGATGCTGAACAGACTTTGTTAAGGTTCCAGGTGTTATTTTACTTTGCTGATACACTGATAATACAGATTTTTTTCTCTGTTATTTAAATTCTAGTAATATAATGGTGAAGCAATATCACATGAACTTGGTGATTCACACATGTATTTCAATTTATTTTGCAGTGATCGTTTTTCAGAAATATTAATCAGATGTATAAACCTCAATTAACAAAGTATGAGCAGTATGAAAATTACTTTGAATTCAAGAAACTAGGTTTTAGATGTGCCATTGAAAACTTTTTTCTTCATTTTCATGTTTTTCTGTATTACACAGAATGTGGAAAGTTTTAAATTTGCATAAGGTCACTTTATGTATCATGTATAAAAATTACTTATCAAAATCATTAGAATGGATTTGAAATATTCATGTACTTGGTAATAATATTTTACCTGCATGAAGCACAATTTTGTGGTATTTTAGATCACATGGAGCAATACGTACATTGTTCTTTGCAACTAATATTTTCAAGACCTAATAAATATGTTGTATTTTTCAGTATGACCTAATAAATATGTATTTTTCAGTATGGTGTTTTATATTTTCCGTTACAAAGAAGAGCTACTTGTGGAATATAACATATGCTCATAACTGGTTTGAAAATTGCAATGTAAAGTTGCAAAGTGGTATTATAAATACCTCCATGAAAAATTTTCATACTTTAAGGCAAAAGTGAGAAATTTGGTGATTGATAAACATTAATGACTAAAACATTACACATTATGATCAGTTAAAGTTCAATGTTTAAATTAGATAAGACAGCAAAGCTGTCAGATGTACAGACCTAAAGCAGGAAAAAATGATGTGCAAAAATGGTATTTTGTCAATTTAAAAACAATACTATATAATTTTAACAGCATTATCACCACCACATTTTACCAAAGTTAACAAGCACATGCAGAGTAAGTACCTAGCATAGGGCTTCAAACCCGTATGAGTCCAAAGTCATACATGCGGGGTAAGTTTTATGTTCTTGAAAGTCAGACATACAGGGCAAAATGTAAAAATCACAAAAAACTTGATAACTTCAAAATGATAATATTAATCTGCAGGGACAGATCCAGAGATATTTTTTGACAGTCTTCCAAATTATCTTTGTTGATCTATCCTCCATTTTTGACCGTCTTCCGACAGAAAACATTAGATGACGGACAATGTAAACTTGAAAATCTGACCGTCTTCCGGAAGACCCAGAAGACGGCCTAAATCCGCCCCTGATCTGATAGGCCTGCTTAGGCTTTAAGTTCTGCAAAGCACCTCTGCAATTTAGAAAATAATACGTAAAACAGTTTTCTTTTTCATTTGCTTGTGTTTTGCCAATTCTGATGCAATATTACCTAATGCTGCAATTAAGAATATCTGAGAAAGTCTGTGTAAAGTTGAGTGCTATGGATAAGTTATTTATGGCCCTGTTATAAAATTTCATGACTATTTGATGGTTAATGAGCCAAGTAAGTTTAGAACCCACATCTTACAGCTAGTAATTATCCACAAAGGACAATCAAGACTTTCCAACAGCAATATATTACCTGATACAAATTTGGGTTTACAAAAAATGAAACAATAATGCACAAAATGTCATTTTGTGAAATCCGATGCAATAATGAATAAAGCTTAAAGTCATAATAACTCTTCATTTTGGCCAAAAATAGGATTTTCCTGGAGTAAACGGCAATTTTCCCATACTTACCAATGGTCAGCGACCCCATTCCTGCATTCAAAGTTAATCCAGGGTTTTTTTCCTAAACGTAAGGTTTTTTGTTAAAATCTCTTAAAAGATTTTAACTGACGGAGCTCTCTCTGACATCGCATAGTCACTGTTGACCTACTTAAAACTGCGGGAAAAGCAGACAACAACAACACTATATAAGATTCATGAGATATATTCGTCTTTTTGTTAAAAATACATTAATATCCACAATGTGTGCCATTCTGGGCTTTTCGTTATCCGACGCAATGTACAAAAACTCGCAACTTACGTCTGCGTCTGCATTAATGCGTTTGGCGCCATATGTTATTTTGGTCTCGAATGAACGCGAGAATCCGCATGACGCCAGTACGTCATTAGCAATGAATGCCTTGATGACCAGGAAGAAAAGCATCGAAAGCCCTATTGACAAGCACAGATTTTAGTTTTACTACAATAACGGCCGTTTTAGTGGTAAAATACAATAGAATATATTTCCATGCGTTGTTTACAATGTATTTCATGCGGAATTTTGAATCTCAAAGGAAGAGTTATTATTGCTTTAATTAACAGCACAATCAACAGTGAAAATCCCAATATGTGTATAATGATGACAGTGCACAAAATAATATTACTTATACTTAACAGCATAAACACTGTTTATGTGGAAATAAAGGAAAATGTTATTGGTACAAGGCTTCAGATGGATGAGAGTTAAAAGTCACATCTTGAAAATGCCAGTGATTGAAAAAAAAAGAAAAAAAAAACAGATGGAGAAAATATGAAAATTAAAAAAAAAATTCCATAAATTTAAGAAAGACAAATAATCCAATCTGGTTTTCCAATTTGAACTGTAGTTCAATCATAAGATTCAATCTTACAAGTTAAAAACAATACGCAATTAAAATTTTCTTTTTAGAGCACTTGTATTGGCAGTTGTCAAAATAGGGTTCAATTTTGATGCAATATTACACATTGCTTAACAGCATAATCACTCAATTTTTAATTTTGTACTGCAGGTAACACAGATATTTAGATTTGACTAGCAAAGGACTTCAGGTACCTTTTTTTTAAAAAAATGGGCATTCCTTAACTGTTTATCTTTGTGCACAGTGAAA
This sequence comes from Lingula anatina, assembly GCF_001039355.2. The sequence continues at coordinate 133,401 of NW_019775933.1, read as the reverse complement.
AGTGTTTGGACCTATGATTCTAAGGTAATGAAACAATAAACCACCATAGGTATTGGACTATTAGTGTCATTTTCAGCTAAGAATTAAAAAGTTTAAAGGGATAATGACTGTTCATTTTGGCCAAAAAATGAATTTTCCCGGAGTAAAAAAATTTCCCATACTTACCAATGGTTAATGAATACATTTCTATATTCAAAGTTAGTCCGTTTCTTTTTTCTAAAAAGTTTTTTTTTGTAATAATCTCTTAAGAGATTATTACAGAATATTGCCATCTATGGAGGTCACATGGTCAGATGACAAGCTCAGATATCAGAATAATAGCTATAACTGCCATTTTTATGGTAAAACAATATATTACGTTTCTATGAGTTGTTTACAATGTTTTTACTGTGAAATATAGATCTCATAAGAAGAGTTATTATCCCTTTCAAATACACAGCAATGTTTGGAAACATATATTGTCTGTTGTAATAAGACAAATCCACCCCCTTTCACATGAAAGTACTCCCATTGTAAACCAACACATAGGAATATTTTGACAGATTTTCTAAAATGATCACTTCCTACTGTTACCCAGTATCGTATACGTACAGATATATAAAACATAACTTCAATATACATAAACAAATAAGGCTGATTTAGAAGTTGATCTGTATATTAGTCTGTTGAATCTGTCCTGTAAATTGTAAAGCAAAACATAAAACAGATTTCATTTTATTTGCACAACAGTGGATTATTTATGCTGAAAAAGGGGAAAAAAGAGAGAGAGAGAGGCATAACTTTTGGATTCTATGTTAAAGGTACATACGAACCGAGCATCGGCGGAGCGTGGATTCCCAGTTACACATGTAAACCACTTCTACTAGTGCCTTATATAACTCAAATTAATTCAACATGCCAAGGGTCAAACTGAATAGATCACTTGATCAGCTATAAAAGAGCTTTAGACTGCTGCTTTCTTTAAATTTTTGGTCAGAAATTTAACCTACTTTCGTGACCTACTTTTCTGCCCCATTGACATACAGCAAAGAATGCTAGCAGAAAAATACGTTCAAACATCATTTACAGGTAAAATTAAAGAATGCCTTTTGGTAATTCTCTGAGTTATACTACTTGCAACTATATGCTGGCATTTGGTCGGTTTTTGTGACAAAAAAATTGACTTTGTATGCATCTTTAACATCATGGTATAGGGAAAAATTTCATTCTTCTCATTTATAGTATCATGTCCTTTGTATGGATTATGTAATTAAATGTGCAATTTTAAATAATAATAATAATAAAAAACTTCTGAAGTAAAAACTCAACAAACCCACTCATACTAGAAAATTGTGTATTCCACTTCGTCTTATATTACGAATATTACGGAAGTTAAAATGAGATGTGAGCCACACATGCACAATCAGTGTGCTTAGCGCTTCCCATCAGTACATGTGCGGCAGTGTTCATTGAACATTTTTTGTATATTTTTACACTTCATTCGCACAAGTATTACGAGAGTAGGACACAGTTCTACTGTATTTACGTGTATTTATGTTTCTAGACGTTGGATTAAATCATAAAAATGGCAGATAACCATGTTACATGTGCCACTGCAAGCATGGAGGCTAACAGATGCTCTCTTTTCACCCAGGTATAAAGATCTCTTTTCATCCAAGTGTAAAGATCCCAGTCAAGGATAGCAATTATTTTAACCCAGATATGAATAGTCCATTTTAGCAACAAAAAAGTACATATTAGCTAAATAAAGCATTTTACTTAAATGTATCAACAATCAAAATCACTTGGTCGATTCAAGTCCTGAATGGTATACCTGGCCTCTTGTGACTCCAACACAATTTGACTCCATTACCATAAAATTCTATTTTTTCCTGGGCTTTGAATTTCGTTTTCTGTCATCTAATTCCTTTGTGAATGCTAACAGTTTTACATTCCAGTTTAGATTATAGCATACTGTTCATACAACAGTTCTCGTACTTTGAAATAATCTGCTCCTACACATCCTTCCAATTGAATCCTCCCAGCTTCATTCTGAAAAGAAGAGAAAAATATACAGATACATTTTTCCTGAAATAGGCAAAAGATTATTATATTATACATCTATATTATAAACATAGGGTGTGTTTATAATCTGCCTGTTTGAACTGGTTATACTGTGGTTTAAGAAGAATTTTAACAGGTAAACGTAACTATTATGGTGCACGAGTTAAACCCTAACCAATTTTAATCATTCAAAGGACAATGATAATGTTTAAAGACCTCTTCTTGGTTTAACTAAGGGCGCATTCCCAATGAAACTACAGTTCTATGTAGATCAATCCAACTCCCTGGACTTCTCGCTGAATGCAATCAGATTAAAAGATTAACACGCCTCCTCTTGTTTCCAATGCACACATATAATCACCAGCTTTTCTGTACTCTACTCAACACTAAGAAGGCATGTCTAGCTAATTGCATTCAGCAAGAGTCCTCACTGGATCTATCTATGAAGAGTAATAGTTTCACTGGGAATGAGCCGTAATTTCTCCTCCATTTGCCTGAACAGCAAAACTACACAAAAACAACATTTATTGGGACGTTGTTCATTTGAGCTTTATTAATACAATTGACCACACAAACTCACTCTGGAGTCTGAAGTTCTTAGTTTAAAAAGCACAAGCTAACATCAACTTTTGATGTTGCTACAAAGGGCTGATAAATAGTAGCAGTGTCTGCTTTTAATTCTCCTGCCCTAAAGGTAGAGTTAAGTAGTCCATGAAGGACCATAATGATATGATTTATTCTCAGCCAAGAGGTTTTTATTTACCCCCTGAATCTTTATATTGCATCATAAATTTTAATTAAGAGTGATAATTTTGCAGGAATGATACTATTATTTTCTTCTATCTACTTTTTATCTCTGTTTTTTCCCTCCTGTATTTGTGTGCACAGCTGATGGACTGTTCAGCCCAAAGCCAAAGAAAACTGTAGAATTTCAAGAAGGGGTCTAATGATTGTGTCAGATTGCACATCAAGACAAATGTTCCAAAAAGTTCACCTAACACAATGCCTCCTAACGCAATCAAAAATAATCTGAACTTGGAAAGCTATGAATCAAAAATTGATGTAAAACAGATTAATCAACTTATCTCAATTCAATCACTTTGAACTGAATTACAAGACAACCATGCAAATACACACAAAGTTTGTCTAAAATTAATGAATATGTTCAAAAGCCAATACATGGTCTTTGGTGAACTCGTGCATATGAAATTTGAAGTAGGTTGAAACAAAATCCATAAGCAGTCAACCCACCAGGATACCAAACAAAGATTATGATACAAAGCTGGTAAATAAATAGACACTAAACACATAAATGTCACTCCCATTGTTCATTTTTAAGATAGACAGACACATTTCAGTAAACATTTAAACTATTGAACCTTTCAACATTTACAGCAACTGACTTTATCAACAATGTATTGCTGCATTCCAAAACAAAGTCAGTGGCTTTCGTAATAATAATTGGATCATGTTGACTTTAGAAAGAAACCTGCCTTTTAACCAATCAAAGCCACAAGGATGCAAATTACAATTAAATTATTAGCTTCCAAAAGGCAAGTCCTATAATGCTATCAATTTTAGTACCTAATTGGGTTTTTGGTCAATGCCAAAGTGTATTGGCTTAATCATTTAATAACTCAATCAATTCTGATTATCATTTTATATATAAATGAAACAGTTTTAAAACCTATTCTGAAGCTTAAAGAGACAGACCAAGGAGATTTTTATCGGCTTCCATCTGTTCACTTTCCTTTCAGATAGTTTGTAGTAATGCTTCAAATCCTTGTTACAGTTTTCAAGGGACCAAATCATTGACCCCATTAGAATTTGGATTAATACAATAACTGAACTGAAAAACATCAAACTGGTTTAAGTCAATTTTAAAAGGAGGTCATACTTTCTTTGAACGCAGTTTTAGTGGTTTGTACAGTTGAGAAGTGGCTATAGAACCAAAACCACAAGCAAATGTGTGGATTTTTTTCTGTCTCAATTTTTAAATATCATGACTTAAACTTACATGAAGAGTACTGACACGACTTATCATACTTACTCGGCGCACAGCTACTGTTCCATTGCAACAGAAGAGAATACCGGCCGAAAACTCTGCCGAGATCCCTGCTCTCTGTAGGACAAGCTTGAAATCTGACAAGCGAGGCTCATTTATAAATACAGCAGAGTGGCCTGGGACCTAAAATTCGAAATATAGACGAACAACTAATATATTTTCTGCAAGTTGAAACATGGAACATACAAAATCAACTCAAAGGTAAGTGATAGCAAGTGATGTTTTAGTTGTAAAATCAAATTTTTGTGCTCTTCATTACAAAATTTAACAAGATAATAATAATAATTATTATTATTATTATTATTATTATTATTATTATAAGTCTAAAATTCAAATAAGTACAAAACACTTTCAAAAAAGAAGATTAAGAAAATCATTAAAAACAATCTGATATATCTGTTATCACAAGTAAGAAGTAAGCTCTTTCCTTATACTGATTAAAGTACACTTAATTTCATAAAAACAGAACAGCAATAATATCTCAGTTGTTAAATTTCCTTTAAGGATATGTCTTCAATTCCTTTTTCAAAGTCTCAAGGGAAGCAATTAATGCTATGTAATATAAGTGGAAGTGCAATTCATGTGTTTGTGCAAATAAATTGTCACAGTATTTAACAGTTATGGCCTTGCATGATGTTAGAAAGAGTTGGTCACAAGAGCACAACTTGCATAAGTGGAGATAAGGTAACATTGTAAAAAGCAGTGAGGGCATGAAATTGGATTTAAAAGAATCCATGTTCTTATGGGTAAACAGTGTAGGATAGATGTAACGTGATTGTCCTCATGTTTTCAGGTAAAGACATGAGCAACAATATTTTGAATGTCCAATACACACCATACAAAAGAGAATCAGTGTAGTCCAATCTGATTGAGACAAGGGTATTTAGGACAGAAGTGGTAGAGGGGTCACTGAGATGAGTTCTCGAAGATGCAACGTGCCTGATGTGAAACATTATACGATTCAAATATGTGGGATTTTTTATCCACAGAATTAGCAGATTCCAAAGAAGCTAAAAAAATTCTGATTTAAAAAAAAAATTAATTTCTGAAAATATTTGATGACACCATACCTTAAACATTGAATTACTGTACATGAGGTGTACTTAAAATTATCAAATCATGCCAATTCCAATTCTTTCTGTACTTTCAAAATTTCAATTAAGCACCACAAAGAAAAAAATCCACATTTCTTGACAATTACATGTTCTAAGAAATGCAAAATCAATGATTAATAATATATCATAATTCCTTGTATTTGAATCATCCATGAAATCCTAAACAATTATTAATGCTCGACAAAATCTGTTTATGTGAAGAAACGAGGCTGTCACCTGTAAAAAAACAAATGTTATGGATAAACCGATGTTTTTTGTTTCTTAAACGATGTCACCTTCACATTAGCAAGCCTCAAAGCACTGCAGTTAAAGATCTTTAAAAATCCCATTGCCATGTTGGATTGTGGTAGAGACACTAAACATGCAGCCTGTTTTCAAAAAGGCTGTGAATCACGCTCTCAAATGTGATATATTTTATCAGGAGGCATAGAATTCTTCAGATAACATACTATTCCCTATTATTTTATCTTTTAAAAATTTAGCGATTTAAAAATCATTACAGAACCAATTAATATGTGTCATTTATTCGATTATTACCACCCAATTGATTTCTGAATCAACACAATTTTTTTGACTTGCCAGGTAATTTGAAAAGGATTTAAGCTGTTATCAGGAATTATGACAGCAGATTTGAACGTTTCACTGTACGTGTTATAAATCATATCACAGGAAAGAAAAGATAACATACAAAGTCTGCATGATGAAAATCCATATAATAATCCAAGGAATATCAATCAAAAGGGTCATGCATAATTTTTCTTGTCATGGAATTAACTTTTATGGTTTTGTCACCAAGCCTTAAATGGTAATTTATGCTCTTTTCTCTAGGCAGGGTTGTGGCAGTTTGAGCAGAGAAAAAGAGACAGAGATGACATTTTATTTTCAACATCAGCAAATCGATACAAGTCTGCATCCTAATTACAGATTCAGAAGTTTACAGTTTAAAGATTGTAGCACAGTAATAAGTAGGGAATTATTGTACGAAATCCTTTAATACAAGAATTTTTTTTTTTTTTCAGGTAAAAATTGTGTGATGAATTTTTCATCGTTAGTTATGACAGTCATGAGTGATAGAACCATGAAAACTAGAGATAAGTCACAGGGCACATACCTTTGTCAATAAATTAAACTGATTAAAATGAGATAGTGGCTCAAGAGTGGAAAACCACAGATTTAAAGATAAACAGTTCCTCACCTGAACAGGTCATAAATCTTTAGGATTCATGTAAATAATTAACGTTTTAAGTAACAAAAAAATATTTCCAATTAAAACAGAACAGGGGAATTTTCTTTCACTGTCAGAGCTTCTAATTAATAATGACAAGGTCGAACTGATGATCTTAACATATAATAGATGGAATGAAGCTTCTTGCAGTCATGGCCATCCTAGTTGTTAATAACCTAAAGTGACTCCAATTTAAATAAACAAGAAGACTTCAAGAAGTCAACCCACCTGGTTAGAGGGCAAAGATACCAGCACAGGCTGTAGGTCTCCACTGTCCTCATCCTCTGCTCCCACTAGAAGGACAGAAAGGACAATCCAAATGAGCATACCACACTTCAAATTTATGAAAAAGTTCATATTATAAAACCAAGACAAACCATTCAGCAAATCTAAGTGAATCATAATTAAGTCATTTCTTTAAAAAAGCTAATTAAGCAGTTGAATAATTAAATTTTAAGTGTTTCATCAGACTTTGCATGTACAAATTAATTAATAGATGAACCATACTTTGCCAATCTTTTCTTCACTTACATTTCTTCTTCTCTAGTGCATCTGCCTCCTCAAACTTAGCACTAGTGTCAGTCTTTGCTTTGGTAAGATCTAGCATTCCATCTACCCAGCCGAGTTCAATGTCTCTTGTTTTAGCAAGTTTTATTTTGCTAATCAGGGAATCTTTTAACCTAACCTGTAAAATCATTGGGACAAAATCAATTAAACTATATATATATCTGTCAGTCATCTTGAAACACATTAAAACAATCACAGGATGTCAAACGAAATGCAGTTATGACAACTCACTCAAGAATGTGCTATCTCAGCAGACTATGTGAAGATAATTAGCTCACTTTTGGGAACTATTCAGAACCCCCTGTTGTCTGTAAAATCTCATCCTCATCATTTATTGACATTCCCAGTAAGTTCTATTCCAAACTACTGTATGTCCAATGGCGAGTATGGTTAGAAATAACACTCATAAATGCAACTGAGACTAGAAGGTACTATATTTAGCTGCTATAGCTAAATAAATCTTTGAGTCCCTTCTCCCACTTGCAACCAGTGCTAACCCCTCAATCGGGATAAATACAGGAAATACTTCAAAATATCAATTTCCATGTATATAAAGTTTCATTTGTCAAAGATCTATCATTTCACCTGATAAATGTAACCTTCTCTGGTCGCATCAACTATTTCCATGGTCTTTGGAGTAAAGACCCTGCCGCCCTGCACCAGCCCTGTACTACGACAGTATTCTGCCAAAGATTCTGTAGCATCTTGACTGGCGTGGACCAGAATCTGATGATAAAGAGGGTAATTAAGACAACAAGCTTTAAAAAAGGTGAAGATGCATGATGTCAAACTCCATAGTCAAACTCCATTGTTCATGATAGATATATACTAGACTGGTGATTCTTTATTACAGAAGAAACAGTGCCTGGAAACTTCATTTCAAAATCAGTGCAGGATTGAAGCTTTAGGATGACATTAAAATGAACTTATTCAATAAATTACTCCATACTAATCAGGTCCAATATAATGGCAATCCTTGGGCAATGCACAAAAGATAAAGAGGTTAAAATTCCATTAATGTTATTCAGAATTTGTGGAATAAATGTCACAGGAAATATGTAATTGAAAATGTTCACCACAGCACTTTCAAGTTTACCACAAGTTCTTTTACTACATCAGGTAGAGATATCTGTCATAGTAAAACAGCCAAATGACAGATCTGTAAAAAGATGGCCTTTGCTTTCACCAATTGAAAATGTCACTGTATGATAAGGTCAATAAAATAACCTACCAATTCTCTAGGCTTGATCTGATTCAATATCTTTTTAATAGATTCCCCATCTGATCGGCCCTCAAAATCAATGAAGATAATGTTAGCCTGAATGTTGAAAGTCTTTGCTGTAGAAACACATTTGGTAGGGATTTCGGACATATCTGTAATGACAAATGATACAGTTAGTTTATAACATAACGAACTATTATTTAAAAAAAGGACAGGCCAAATGATTTAGAAAATACACATTGAAATTGTGTTAATTTACATCCAGGAATTTTTTTCACAAAACTCCTCTGCCATTCAACATTATTATGCTAGGCATTACATCTTTTTAGGTTTTTATTTATCTGCAGAAAGTACACTATAACTATTTGTAAAAAATGATCAGAATTTTATTATGTTATGAACAACATATTTCATTCAGGATACTAAGAAACTGTTTAATGTGTGTGTATGTCCAAAAAAGATACAGTGACAGGTATCTCTCTGGCAATGAAACATGGGTGAATATCTCAATTATAGGCTACCTGTCAATGAATGGAAAAAAAAAAAGATGAGCATGAAAAATAAAAGGCAGGATTAATTAATACCAGTGTTTTGGCATCAAAAGATAGCTATCATATTTCATTTGTAACACTGAAAGGCCAAATTTATATTCACAAACAGTAACACGGAATGGTCAAATTTATATTCACAAATAAATGCAAACATAAAAAAATAGTCTGCAGCTGTGAATAGTTTTTACTGAAAAAATATTCACTGTTAAGATCCTTACTTTTTTTTTGGTATTTTGCCAGTGGTTTTGTCTAGTTTCATCTGAACTTTGGAAGAATATTGGGAGAGGTACTCACGCAATGACGTAATGTCACAGAGTGAGAATAAGACCCCAACCCCACAGATTTTAGATCGATCTATCCCTGTNCGGAACCAATTAATATGTGTCATTTATTCGTTTATTACCACCCAAATTGATTTCTGAATCAACACAATTTTTTTGACTTGCCAGGTAATTTGAAAAGGATTTAAGCTGTTATCAGGAATTATGACAGCAGATTTGAACGTTTCACTGTACGTGTTATAAATCATATCACAGGAAAGAAAAGATAACATACAAAGTCTGCATGATGAAAATCCATATAATAATCCAAGGAATATCAATCAAAAGGGTCATGCATAATTTTTCTTGTCATGGAATTAACTTTTATGGTTTTGTCACCAAGCCTTAAATGGTAATTTATGCTCTTTTCTCTAGGCAGGGTTGTGGCAGTTTGAGCAGAGAAAAAGAGACAGAGATGACATTTTATTTTTAACATCAGCAAATCGATACAAGTCTGCATCCTAATTACAGATTCAGAAGTTTACAGTTTAAAGATTGTAGCACAGTAATAAGTATAGTGAATTATTGTATGAAATCCTTTAATACAAGAATAATTTTTTTTTTCAGGTAAAAATTGTGTGATGAATTTTTCATCGTTAGTTATGACAGTCATGAGTGATAGAACCATGAAAACTAGAGATAAGTCACAGGGCACATACCTTTGTCAATAAATTAAACTGATTAAAATGAGATGGTGGCTCAAGAGTGGAAAACCACAGATTTAAAGATAAACAGTTCCTCACCTGAACAGGTCATAAATCTTTAGGATTCATGTAAATAATTAACATTTTAAGTAACAAAAAAATATTTCCAATTAAAACAGAACAGGGGAATTTTCTTTCACTGTCAGAGCTTCTAATTAATAATGACAAGGTCGAACTGATGATCTTAACATATAATAGATGGAATGAAGCTTCTTGCAGTCATGGCCATCCTCATTGTTAATAACCTAAAGTGACTCCAGTATAAATAAACAAGAAGACTTCAAGAAGTCAACCCACCTGGTTAGAGGGCAAAGATACCAGCACAGGCTGTAGGTCTCCACTGTCCTCATCCTCTGCTCCCACTAGAAGGACAGAAAGGACAATCCAAATGAGCATGTCACACTTCAAATTTATGAAAAAGTTCGTATTATAAAACCAAGAAAAACAATTCAGCAAATCTAAGTGAATCATAATTAAGTCATTTCTTTAAAAAAGCTAATTAAGCAGTTGAATAATTAAATTTTAAGTGTTTCATCAGACTTTTTTGCATCTACAAATTAATTAATAGATGAACCATACTTTGCCAATCTTTTCTTCACTTACATTTCTTCTTCTCTAGTGCATCTGCCTCCTCAAACTTAGCACTAGTGTCAGTCTTTGCTTTGGTAAGATCTAGCATTCCATCTACCCAGCCGAGTTCAATGTCTCTTGTTTTAGCAAGTTTTATTTTGCTAATCAGGGAATCTTTTAACCTAACCTGTAAAATCATTGGGACAAAATCAATTAAACTATTTATATCTGTCAGTCATCTTGAAACACATTAAAACAATCATCGGATGTCAAACGAAATGCAGTTATGACAACTCACTCAAGAATGTGCTATCTCAGCAGACTATGTGAAGATAACTGGCTCACTTTTGGGAACTATTCAGAACCCCCTGTTGTCTGTAAAATCTCATCCTCATCATTTACTGACATTCCCAGTAAGTTCTATTCCAAACTACTGTATGTCCAATGGCGAGTATGGTTAGAAATAACACTCATAAATGCAACTGAGACTAGAAGGTACTATATTTAGCTGCTATAGCTAAATAAATCTTTGAGTCCCTTCTCTCACTTGCAACCAGTGCTAACCCCTCAATCAGGATAAATACAGGAAATACTTCAAAATATCAATTTCCATGTATATAAAGTTTCAAAGATCTATCATTTCACCTGATAAATGTAACCTTCTCTGGTCGCATCAACTATTTCCATGGTCTTTGGAGTAAAGACCCTGCCGCCCTGCACCAGCCCCGTACTACGGCAGTATTCTGCCAAAGATTCTGTAGCATCTTGACTGGCGTGGACCAGAATCTGATGATAAAGAGGGTAATTAAGACAACAAGCTTTAAAAAAGGTGAAGATGCATGATGACAAACTCCATAGTCAAACTCCATTGTTCATGATAGATATATTCTAGACTGGTGATTCTTTATTACAGAAGAAACAGTGCCTGGAAACTTCATTTCAAAATCAGTGCAGGATTGAAGCTTTAGGATGACATTAAAATGAACTTATTCAATAAATTACTCCATACTAATCAGGTCCAATATAATGGCAATCCTTGGGCAATGCACAAAAGATAAAGAGGTTAAAATTCCATTAATGTTATTCAGAATTTGTGGACTAAATGTCACAGGAAATATGTAATTGAAAATGTTCACCACAGCACTTTCAAGTTTACCACAAGTTCTTTTACTACATCAGGTAGAGATATCTGTCACAGTAAAACAGCCAAATGACAGATCTGTAAAAAGATGGCCTTTGCTTTCACCAATTGAAAATGTCACTGTATGATAAGGTCAATAAAATAACCTACCAATTCTCTAGGCTTGATCTGATTCAATATCTTTTTAATAGATTCCCCATCTGATCGGCCCTCAAAATCAATGAAGATAATGTTAGCCTGAATGTTGAAAGTCTTTGCTGTAGAAACACATTTGGTAGGAATTTCGGACATATCTGTAATGACAAATGATATAGTTAGTTTATAACATAACAAACTATTATTTAAAAAAAGGATAGGCCAAATGATTTAGAAAATACACATTGAAATTGTGTTAATTTACATCCAGGATTTTTTCTCACAAAATTCCTCTGTCATTCAACATTATTATGCCAGGCATTACATCTTTATAGGTTTTTATTTATTTGCAGAAAATACACTATAACTATTTGTAAAAAATGATCAGAATTTTATTATGTTATGAACAACATATTTCATTCAGGATACTAAGAAACAGTTTAATGTGTGTGTATGTCCAAAAAAGATATAGCGACAGGTATTTCTCCGGCAATGAAACATGAGTGAATATCTCAATTATAGGCTACCCGTCAATGAATGAAAAAAAAAAAGAAGAGCATGAAAAATAAAAGGCAGGATTAATTAATACCAGTGTTTTGGCATCAAAAGATAGCTATCATATCTCATTTGTAACACCGAAAGGCCATATTTATATTCACAAACGAATGCAAACATGAGAAAATACATTCATTGCAGCTGTGAATAGTTTCTACTGAAAAAATATTCACTGTTAAGACCCTTACTTTTTTTGGTATTTTGCTGGTGGTTTTGTTGTTTCATCTGAACTTTGGAAGAATATTGGGAGAGGTACTCACGCAATGACGTAATGTCACAGAGTGAGAATAAGAACCCATTCCCACAGATTTTAGATCAATCTATCCCTGTGGGGAGTCTCACTAGATTACTGTCAGCTTAGCCAGCTTAAATGTCTGTCCCACCTACTAAAAGCTGTAAGGGGGTAATTAACTACCGTGCACACTCAGCTGAAAGCAATTTAGCGTGAACCCCCAGGGAGTTAGGTCGATCTAAATGGATCGATTTAAATCTATGGGAATGCACTCTAAGTCACTGATAGTTCCCAGATGTAAACAAGTCGACACGACAACAAGACAAAACCATCAGCAGAATACCAAGAAAGTTAGGATCTTAACAATGAACATTTATTCAGCGCCTTCTTATTCACACTGAGTTTAATTTTCAGTCTGTCCTCAAACAATTCAAACATCAAATTACTTCTATGTAACAAGAATATGATGATAATGATATTTGGATATTTTTATAAACTAACCTTGCATCTCTGAGTCTTCTGTGGCTGTGTTTTCCTATAAATAAAACCAACAGATTTTAAAACTGATCAATGATTTTTGCATGTTTAGTTTTACTGTTTTCAGTATTTTCATTACTATTAATACCACATATTATAGTTCTTCTTTGAATATTTGAACTACGACATTGTACTTTCTCAATTTGGTTCCCCAACATAAAGCTAAGAAATTCATTTTATTTACATGTAATCTTAGCAGACCACAACTAACATCAGAAGTATATCAGGTGGTTTATCTGAGGAAATGCCAACATCACTTTTTTTGTTTTTATGTAGATAGTTATACAAGCACATGATTTAGATGCAAACTAATTACAGCTTGCAAATAAAAAAATTGATTTTCAAATTTCCTTACTACTTATGTAAACTCCCTTTTTTTTTCAAACTAATCCAGGCTTATGGAGGTGTGTGTGTGTGTGTGTGTGGTGGGGGGGGGGGGGGGTGCAAGTAGTTAGGTGAATATTTCACAAACCATACCAGTTTGTCTTCTTCTCCTAGTGTTGTCTCTAGGATCATGAAGTCTTCTGGTCTGAAATATATCACAAAAATCAAATAAAAGTGTAGTCACTTGAAAGCAATCTCATTTTTGTAATGAGACAAAACTTTAAATCATTTAGAACTTAAACATCAGCAATGAACCATTCTCTCATTGGATTATCTGGTAGTCTGATAATCAACAATATTTGAAAGAACAACAAATCCCATGAACATTTCAAAGTTTCAGTTACAAAATTTACATTTACAAAATTTTTAAGAGATTTCTGAAGAGAATATAAGTGGAATCACTACAGTCTTCACTATAAAAATTGGAGTAATTCGTCTCACAAAAAGTTCACTCCTGTAACTTTCCCTCCAAAGGTAGGACAGAGAACAAATGGATAGTCATAAACACTGAGATTTGGGGAAATGGTGACAAAATCAAAGGATACAATGTTGTAATATGAACAGTTGGAAAAACAGATTAAAATGCATTTAGGAGAGAAATGTCAGTCAGTATACATATTATTATATATCAAATTTTCAGATGATTGTTAAACAAACTTGCAATGAAATATTTCACGCAATTGTACAACTTTACATTTAGTTCAAGATACAAAGTCATAAAGTTAGGTATAAAGTAAAAACTAATACTGAATACAGGCATCTCTTTACTTTAGTTTAATAATGAAAAAAATAATCACCTTATGATTTCGCCATAATCATCCCAACGTATCTTTTCCTCCATAAAAGGAAACATGGGGTATGACTTCTTGGCTTGCTTGAAAAATCCTAGTCTGGTTTTTCCCTATTAGAAAAATAAATAGATATTATAATATCACAAGTATGAAGAACAAAATATGTGTTGTTAATTTAAAGAACAAATGTTATGTTGTTACATATACATTAGTTGGAACATTTTAATCCTTTTCCGAATCCTTTTACGAATCAAAGAATCAAAGACAGAAGCCTAAGAAATATCCTAGAAATGCTTAACCAAATAGGGGCACCCACCTTAAACTGCACAAACAGACCAGCTTAAGAACTTAAATGTGTATTTAAAATAGTTTATAACTTCTTTAATTTCAGTCCTTTTATCCTTAAATAAATCGCATTGAGACACAAGTCAGTCAGACACACTAATAGAATATGTTGAATCCAATATAAAATATCTGATCCAAACCAACAAGAAATTCAATAAAAAAATCTCTTTCCACCAGTCAATGATCTGCCACTTCAAATACCGGTGATCATCAAAAGATAATCAAGTCAGTTCACCAGATACATCCCAATCAAAGCTCCTGTGTCTAGACTGTGTTGCCATGGCAATGGTGCACTCATATAGGCACTCCCCCCTCCCAACCCTTTCTTTATCCATTTAACAACTAAGGGATACAGAAACATAAATTAAGCATATATATATATATATACGACTGTCGCAGCAATAATTAAATAATCATCTGAAGGTTAATCAAGTACACCAATAGTGCTCTTAAAAAAATATTCCTATCCTGATAATGAATATCTTAATAATGGATTGCATCATTCTGTTCCTGTTTACATTTAATCCATTTTCTCATTAAAAGTATGATGGCTTTTTCATCCTTATTTGCTTTTTTGTCTATATCATAACAGTGCATGGTAAATACGTGCTCTACCATTTATTGATTTATTTATTTCCTGTGCATCAGAGTGTATACCTCCGTTATCTCTCTGTAGTGTGGCATTTCCTGTGTGGTTAAACAGATGATTTGTTCTAAAGAATGAATTTGCTATTGTTTTTACCATCTAATAACGCATCTTTGTACATCCATTTGGTAATTGTGCAACAATATTTCCAGCAAAATATTCTAGCACAAAATATTCATAATTATCCCCTTTATACCAGATTTTCATTTAAGAGACCATTCCCACAGATATTTAGATCGACCTATCCCCCTGGGAAGTCTCACTAAATTGCTGTCAACTTGGCTGGCACACCTAGTAACGTTGTTAGGGGGTAATTATCTTTACCCTAGCTGATTCGGTAGGCGTGACAGGAATTAAAGCCTCTTGAGCTGACAGCAATTTAGCGTGAACCCCCAGGGAGTTAGGTCGATCCAGATGGATTGATCTAAATCTGTGGGAATGCAGTCTTAGTCTTAATTCTGATTGCACTTAACTCCATTACACAGCAAATTTACTTATGCCTTTATACACATAATACTCACATGGAGCTATTCTGACACAACCCTATAATTTGGTGCAGCATTAGAATGTACAGATGTGTTTTCATTGATTTATTCAAGAGCTCAACTAGTTCTACATTTGTATCACAGTTCACAAAAGTTACTGCTGATTAGGCATCCAAAAGTTTGCCACATTGGAGTAGTTAACAATTGTATGCAGTTAAAACCACAGAGTGTAGTGTTGGAAATTTGTTTACTGCTGGCTTTCACTTTCATTTAATTTGCAGTCACTGGCACTACTCTTTAGAAGATCTTCGGGGTGCTGGATATGTTAAAAAGGCCTACATTTGTCAAAGCCTTTTTCACATTTCTTTTATATGAAACACTTATCTTAATATTAGAGCAATAAAAAATAACATTTTTAGAGTAAAAAATCTCCTTCTGTTGCTTTATTCACCATCCTACTGGCTTCTGCACACAGGTGTTTATTGTCAATTTTGCTGCTTTGTAAATAGCGGTGAGACATTGTGATTGGATCATGATGTATCACTGTAACTAAGTAAGATATCATCATGAAAATTGATATGGTTGATAATTGGGGTGTAAAAAACAATCTGGTGCCAG